>VZTU01014806.1:257708-358964 GCA_013400835.1 Zapornia atra | reverse complement strand
TCCCCCCGGCTCTAGCAGATTTAAGTGATATATAGTCTGAACACACTTGCTTTCAGTTCTGGAGATCTTCTGTTAGCGTGGAATGAAGCTTTAAAGGGTCTACTCTAAATTCTCTCCAGATGCACACAATAGAAGCCTCCCACCGCAGTAGCAGCCCTGCCTGGTGTGGTGTTTGGTGGGTGTTTGTGAGTGTGTATGTGTGTTTTCATCCTTGTCAGCTGTATGTTGAAACTGTTTATGTTTTAGTCTGTGAATTACAACCAAAACAGGCAAACTGAAAGCTTTACTTGATACAGTGTTGCAAAGGAACACCAAAAGGTGGCTACAAAGGGTTTATGTTATTTTCTTAGCAAAAAAAAGCATTAGCTTTCTTCCAGTTCCCTGATCCTGTTTTCTACAGCCACTCCAGCGCTTCTGGTGCCCCAAGGGAAGGGGTGTGGGAGAGCAGCAGATGATCTCCTGGTAGTGGTGGTGTAGGAGAGGGCAGCACCAGGAGTGTCCCTTTGGTGACACTGGAGTTCGAAAGGTAACAGCCACATCTGGGCAAGGCTGTGCAGCTTGAATATTAGGCTTCCATTTTCTCTTCCAGTGAAGATCAAAGGATTAGTGGTCTTGATCTTCTGCTTTCAAGCTTCTCCAGAGCCACTTCCAGCAGAGGACAGCATGTTTCAGTTTGCTCTCCTGATAGAGTTCTCAGTGGGGTTTTTTTGTAGCTGAAATTTACTTGAGAAAATTAGTAATGTCTTGTGCTTTGCTGGGTCCAGCTGCTGACACTGTATTTGGGCTTGATGTCCTTACCCTGCTTTCCTTGTTTCTTCCCAGCTGCACAAGCACTGTGTCTCTTTCACTAACACCCCACCCCCACGCTCCCCCAGCTCTTGCTGTTTGTACTTCTGCATTTGGCAAGTGTTTTATCCAAGGCTGGATCCATGTGACCCTGGTTGAGCCAACTAAGTATCTCTGCAGGGTGCTTGCTGGGAGAGGGGTATGTTGACCCACCCAGACTGACCTTACCTGGACCCAGCGAGGTTTGTTAGTTCCCTCCTTTGCCTTCCCAGCAAGGGGCATCTGTGCAACTGGGCACCATTGCTTGAAAACACCTGTATGAGTGTAGAGCTGAAGTCACTGGGTAAGTAGGTTCCCTGGATTTCTTTGTTTTTCTTGTACTTGAGGACTCTCCATCTTGATGCAGTTCAAGGGGGTCACTTTTCCTCTGCAGTATCCTTCCAATAACCCCTTTAAGGTTGTGTTTTTACCATTATTTCCATATGATGTTACAGACCTTTGGTGCTAGAAGTTGTTGCTTAGTAGTGGTTAATAAATTTTCATAATTACTGAACTAAGAGCTGGAAGCTCAGATGAGGCATCTGTGAATTAAGTATGTGAGGGCAAAAAGGCAAGGTGACTGACATTTGTTCTTTCATAAATTCATCATGGTTCAACTACCAGGAAGGAATGTCTGATGTTCTCAAGGTAAGTGAACTAACCTAAGTTTGTGATGGACTTTTACCCCTCTTAGCAATCTATTCTGGTTGGTAATCATACTGCTCTTGTCATTGGAAATACTTCTTCTAATTTCTAATCTCAACTTCTTTACTATAATGTAAGCATTTAAGAATTCTGTCATGTGTTATATACCTTGCAGTCTGTTTATTACACATCTTCTGCAGGAATGTGTCACGTGCTTTCAGGGCTTTCTCTTCAGTGTTTTATACATTTCAGAAATTCCCTCCCTTCAGTCTCCTCTCTTCACTGGGGTGGTTTTGGGTGTTGGGTTTGTTTTTTTCTGGAACAGGACGCAGTGCTCTATCTGAGTCCTTAGTACCACAGGCAGAGTCAAAATTATTTCATGTGATACCTGACTTTCAGATATCTCAGCAGGATTATGAGTTTTTATGTACTCTTTGTTCTTTGCAGTGGTGTGTTTATGAACAGCATAAAACCCAGACTCTTAAGCACTTTGTTACACCGTTACCTGTAGGCAGAACAGTGTTTAGCTTTGCCTTCCATATTGTGATGTGCATCTCGTTGTTCTTACCTGTTGGCTCTGTCAAACGGTGTGCTACTTCAGCTGATTTTTGCACTCAGTTCAAGTGACTTTGGATTCTGATTCCCTCCATCAAAGTTCCTGCAACTATCTTGGACTTATGTTTTCTGGTAAAGTGACCTTTCTGACCTGATGCTTTCCAATACGTAATTTGTGGGCAAGATGTTGGCTGGAAGCTGTTACTTGTGACCATATGAAATCCAACTGAGGCAGAGCAAAATAGGGAGGTGCCATCAGCAAGCTTTTTGCTAAATAACCTTCCCCTCCCTCCAGTTACTTTTTGTCACAGTGGAGAATGATAAAAGATTAGAGTTGTATGAATATGCTTGCTACCTGTTTTCTCTTGGACTGAAGTAATGATAACTTATCTCAGGGTATAGGGCTCTAATCATCTCTCAGTACTTCAGCACATACTGTATTTGTTTAGTCTATAAGACTGTCAATTTAGGAGTGCTAAAAGTCCAGTTAAACCAAAGCTGGATTGCCTCTAGTTGCTCTTTCGCTACCTATGTTGCTATTGTATCATTGGAGGAAATGATATTTGTTAGATATGATTTGTTCTTAACAAATTGTGTGTTGGATCTTATCTGCTTTGTTATCTGAAACAGGCAGGAGATAGGGCTACTCTCAGTCCCTGGGAAGATGCTGAAATAAATAATCAGACAAACGACCTGACTGGTCCGTGGTTCCATGTGTATTTGATTTCCTGCTCTTCAGAGTCAGGTGCTTTTGCCCTTCTTTAGGCTGTCTGAACTTAAAGATCATCTCAGCTCTCTCCATTGATAATTGCTTTCCTCAGCATTTCAAAGGGTAAATATAGTCTACCAGATTTGAAAACCTTGAAGTGCTCTTTTAATGATGTAACCCCTGAATATAGTCCATAGGTTCAGGGAAGCTCATTAAGCTGTCTGCAGAAGCACACTGCCTTTATCACGCTCTCTGTTTGAAGCTGGCAAATTGAGAGTCTCGACTGCTGGCTGGGAGGTTCCGAGCAATTGCTCTAACGTGTTTCCCGGTGCTAGCTTGTGTTCCTGCTCCTGCTGCTGCAATGTCAGTTACACTCCCTGCTTAATCTGGCTTGGTGTGAATGAGGACTGATGCAGAAACCTCCCCAAATGCTTTGGCATCACTGATTAGAGATTTCCTTCCCACTGAATAGTGGGTTGATGCACTCCTGCAGTAACTGCTCTTTCTTTCACTGTGGGTGCTTTGAAGGAATATTTTCATGTTAGCTTCAGTGTTGCCTCCCAGTAGTTTCTTTCCTAATACTTTGATCTTTCCTATTTTGTTAACAGTGACCAGCACAGTTGCCACCTTCAGTGATTTGCACTTGTGCAAAATCTCTTGAATCATTAAAGGGCCTATACTTAGCTGAGGTGGTTTGTTAGTAAACTTCACACCTTTCTCCTGGGTTTCAGATAGCTTGTGGTTTCCCATTTGTTCACGTTCTTTATTTTGTGGCTGTTTTGGCCTTCTGAAGAATTGTGAGAGTTGCCTTCTTATGCCTTCTGTCAGCCAAGTTGTTTCCACTTTCATATTCTTTGCCAGTGCCTCCTTTTTGCTTAGAATGAAACTAGAAGGGTCCTCCTTTTCATGGTGCGTTGTTCTGTGGTTTTATTGTTCTCATTTCACCTCCTATATAAATTAAGTTAATATTAAAGTATTTGAGGGCTTGTTGGGTAATGTGTGACCTGTTTTTCCTTTTTTTGGATGGATGCATGAGGTGGATGTTGTTCTTGTTCTGTGCTTTGGAGGTTTGGTTGTTCATTCTTCTCTCCCCCCACTTAATTGAAATATCTTTCATCTGGGGTAGATACTTTGTGTTATAGCACCTCTGTTGGTCTCCCATCTCTCTTCTACAGTGACCTAAACTCTGCCAACAAATTCATTCTGGACCTTAGTACCAAACCATGCAGATAACATTTCCCCTCCTCTGTCCTTTGCATATCTTCCTGTGTCAGTGTGCTTGACCCTTCCTTAGAACAAATCACGGTGGCTTTCTCCTAACGTGGTGTGTTTGCCTGTTCAGCTCCCCTGTGGTCAGTGTGACTGTGGAACGTGTTCCTGGCCGCTTGTGGCAGAGCGAGGATCAGTGGCTGATAAGCAGAGCGGTGCTGTGGTGGAGATAAGGGATAGGCAGATGAGTGTTAGAAGATGAAAACGGACATTGGGTCTCAGCTGTAAACATCCTTCAAGTTGGGCTTCCATGGCAGTTTATTCCAATGGAACCATGCCAAGCCTCATGATTACAGGAATAGGGTTTTTTTGGGGGTTATTCCTTAGTATTTTGCTTTCCTTCGTTATTACAGCTTGACCAGTATCACCAAAAGTATAATACCATGTGTTTTTGGCATTAGAGTAATGTTAAATAAACCTTTTCCACTATAAATCTTCCCTGTCACTGGGAGGGAGGATGATAAATTAGCAGTTAAAAGTTGTTCTAGGATGGGACTTAGTATGGAAATGTTCAGTTCAAGAATAATGAATGTCTTTTAAAGTTTATTTTCTTAAGTATAACAAAGGTTCAAGGCGTCAGATACTTGGCTTTAAAGATGCTTTTGTGCAGGGGAAAATGTGTCTAATCAAGCAGCGTTTAAGTTCTGCAATACATTAGTTTCTAAGGTGCACTGATGGCTTTGCGGTCTTTTAAAAGTTCACTCTCAAGAATTATATTCAAAAGCCTGTGTGCATGCATGACAATTTTTGATTATTCAGACAATTCCTAATGTCTTTTCCTAGCGTACAGATGCAGAGTGCATGCTTGCCAATGGAGTTGTAATCCACCTGGCTTCATTTGAGACCGTCTTTTACTCTGCCTGCTTGGATTTCATTGCCTGTGTTGAGTTTTAGGAAGCAGGTTAAGCCTCATTGAAGGAATGTTAAAATTGTTTCTGTGAACAGGGCTGGCTAAAGAAATTCAGTGTTGGCTGTAAACTTGGACAATACAGTTTCAAACAATCAGATGCAAAAGTCTTAAGTAAAAAAGGCAGTTAATTGGGGTTGCTGGTTCAGCTTTGTTGTCCCGATGCCTGCTATAGAGAGGAGGTACCTAAAGCTCTCCAAAGTCAGTCCTGCTGCTCCAGCTACCTGTGACCTATCCTGATGTGTAGAGAGAGGAAATGTGGATATCTGCAGGCCAAGAAAAGCAAAGAAACTTCCTTTCCTGTCTACTGTCACATCGACTTGTGCTGTCTCTGCAAAGTGTCTTTCCTGTGCTTGACACCTCTGGGAGAGAGTGGCACAGGTACCAGAGCAGCATCCACAGGAAATTGATAAGCTTGATTTCAGCTGCATAGTGTTTTGGGGTTTGTTTGTGTGCTGGTGCAAATAACAGAGCTTGCTCTATTAGAAGCTTTTCAGTGTCTTTTCCCTGTCCACAAGAGACTTTTGGGAAGGTGGCTAGGGTCCTTATTTGGGTCCTTATTTTCTTTTTTTTTCTCCTTTTCCCGGAGGGAGATGTGTTTATTTCTCATTTAATTTGTTAATAAGGCTTCAAAATGAAGACAGCGCAGCAATGCTTCTAGGCCCAACTTTGTGTTGCTCAGGGGAGACATCAATTCACCGAGTTGTGTTGTGGGGATTCTGTAATCTGCCCTGCACCCTGTTATGGCTGTTCCAGGGATTCATTAGGGGGTAAGTGCATCCTCTGAGAACTCTAATTGCGGTGCTTGCAGCTGCTGAAATGAAGAAACAGAGGTTTCATTATTTGCGTATTTATTTTAATGTTAGGAGCATTTGGAGTTTTGTGGCTGTCAAATTCCCCAGGAGTTGGAAGTAGGAACATCCCTGGTGAATTTGGGGGAGTAGGGTCTCGTGCCAGTGCGTGGGGCTGGAGTGGGAAAAAAGTTTGGAATCTTCTTGTTTAAACTCCTTCCAAGTGGAAGGACTTCTTGGCTTCCTGCTGCATTCTTCTCTGCAGTGTGGTTCAAGAAAATGCCTTTCTTTTAAGATGGGGTTGGGGGGGAAGCCCTGGAGATTATGAAAAATAACATAAAACTGTATTTCAGCCAAGTGAATTTGAGTGAGGAAGTCTAACTGCAGGTAGGCAGTGAGGCTCTGTCAGACCTTTAACTTGGCATATGGAAATTGGGTGCTAAAGTTCATACTTGAATCTTATTCAGCCAGCTTTTTTTTGCTTAAAACATCTTGAATGTAAGACATACAAGGACAATGATACTGTGTTCAGAGCTGTTAATTTTAACATAAAAGTTGGCTGTGATGGATGTGATTTTTTTTTTTTTTTTTAGGTCACTGGATTTTTACTCGTACAGAAGCTGAGGTGCAGGGTCCTGAGTGCAAACAGTGTGAGTGGTGCTGGCTGAACCACCTGAATGCATGTGTAGACATGGGACTGAATAGGCAGCAGCACAAGGAAAAGTGCCACCAGGCTCTGGTATTTACTGGACCCTTGGAGCTGATCCAGTTTGCTAACCTGGCAGAAAATAAGACATTTTTTGATAGGTTGATGCAGTGGTGTTTGTACAGGATTAGTGAGTTGACGTGGCTTGTGAGAGGTTAGACAGGCATCAGAGGAGGTGTGAGGCAATCTGTAGGAACATGTGCCCACAACTGAGGCAGGAATAGGGTTGAAGGAAGGTCCTTTTTGTGGCAATGTTAATTTAGCTTGTGCTGTTCTGTGAGGCTGCATGCTTAAAGCTGGATTATTTGGGAGAGCAAGTGCTCTGTTTTGTCTCTTAGGCTTGTTTTCTTGCTGCTCTTGCCACATCTCATCTCCAATGAGATTCCTGAATGGTAGATCCTTACACAAGAAGTGTGAGCAGTCTTGGTGGGCTAAGGATTGCATATAGCTAAAGATCTCAACCAGAACAGGAACTTTGTGTGGTCCTAAAAACACCTGCTTTACTTTGGGGAGATAAGTAATGCAAACTAGGTAATATATTTAATTCCCAACAATTTACCTCTCTAAGAGGTTTTTCTTTTTTTTTCCTGGCTGAGTTGGGAAGACACACCAGGGAGGTTTTTTCTCATATTTGTCAGATGTACTGTCTTAGGTTAACTGGTGCTTGTTAGTTGCACAACCATAGCTTGTCTGCATCCTCAAAGGAAGAAGCAAAAGTACTTTTTAAAAATTTTTTTTTAGTGGCATGTATTCCCTCAGAAAGAAAGGTTTTTTCCTGACTTCTTAGGGAATAAAAATGTAGGTCATCTTTCTTCTTTGACTTTCTGGAGTTATTTCTGGTTTTATTAATTGCGATTAGATGCTCTTTGGATTCTGTTCTGTCCCATTACTTTTTCAAAGTCTCTCCAAGTTAGTCATGGGAGGTGATTTAATCATTGCTGAACCTCCCAAGGGGTTATTTCCTTCTGCTATCCAGTTTTGACCATGAATATTTGCTTTTAAATTTGGCTCTGAATCACGGTCTTAATTCTTCTGAAGAAGTGGTGTTAATGCATTAGTTTTGTTTTAAAACTGACATACTGAGAAAATCTTTCCTCTCTTGAGCTGTCTATTGGCAATGGCTGCTTAGTAATACTTCTTGTCTGCTTAGCAAAGCTTGCAGAGCTCGACTCTTCATTCCTCAGAAGTACTTTTTGGAAATTTAAGTTGTAGTTCTGGTCTGAGATGTAACCTTGGCAAAAAGAAAGCTATTATTTATAACCTGGATCTCCAATTGATGTATTCAAAAGTAATTTTTTTTTTTTTTTAACTTGTGTCTGAAAATTCAATCTGGCAAAAACTGCAGCCTGGGAATCCTGAAAATGGCTAATGGGTTTCGGTCCCCAGTTTGAGGAATCTTCAAATATGCTTGATCTTTTTTATTGAGTAAATGTTTGCCTGGGTAAGGTTGAGTGTGGTAAATGTCCAGCAAGGTCATGGTCTGACAGAGGCCTGGTGAATCTCTATGGTCAAAATAAGTGCTTCTCAAAAAGGCAAACACAATGACCTTTTAAACAATTTTATATTAGGGAGGTTTTTCTTTCCTTTAATTGCATCTACTGCATTATAATTGAAGCCAATAATTCTGTGGGTTTGTGAGGAAGAAGGACGTTTGACTTGCTTCTATGTGGTTGCATTAGCTGCACAATGTTAATGAGCACTATGCATAGGCTTAATATTTATGAAATTAAGCAAATATATTCCTGAGTCATTTAAAAAAGCATGTCTTTGTAATAGTAAACTCAGAGCAGAGCAGATTTGAAAGTGCCCTCTTGGAATACTCAGAAGTTGTGTTTGTGTATATGCTCTTTGGGGCATCGGGTGGTTGGGTATTTTTCCCCAGGACAACTGAAGGTGATGTTTGAAGAGAAACTAGGTCAGCATTTTGGGTAGTGAATTGAGTACTCCATTGTTCAGGTCTGGTTAGGAAGTTAAGAAATTAAGAAGTCTTCCCTGATAGTAACAGGATATGGGACAGGCAGGGGGCTGAGCTTGTGTGGTGGACACTTCTATTTGGTTCTATCTATGCCAGTTCTATCTTTGGTTTAATGAAATGCAGGAAACCAGGAAACAGTGGCTGTTTCTTCACTGAAAGACTGCTCTGGCTGTAATACATCATAAATAGTAGTCCTAAGGGTTAACTGAATTTTGTAATAGCATCTACGTGTTTTTTCTTATTTAAAAAAATGTTTAGCAAGAAAGGCCAGATCTGAGAAAAGAACTTAGAAGGAACTGCTGCTTTATATGACAAAATTAGACTTAAGTATCATAGCTAAGAACATTTTTGAATATCTGAAAATGATACTTTACATTGTTCTTCCGTTGAATATAATATGTATGGGGGAGAGAATGTATTAGGAAAGTCTTGTAGGTTTTTTTTGTGAGGAATGCAGGTAAGTTCAGAGAGCTGAGAATGATGCTTCTGCCACAAAGGAACAATGAACAAGTTGTCTGATAAATATTTTGGCTTCAAATCGGGAAATGTGTTGACAATGATTTTTGCTGTTCCCACAGTCTTGCCTCAATGATTGGCACTATGCTTAAATTATTTGTTTAAGCATTTGCAGAATTCCGGGCTTAATGTGAGCATGACAACTTTTAACATTGTAGAGGAAGATAAGTAGTTCTGAGAGTTAGGAAATAACGGGATGGGGCAGTGCTAGGGAAAGATTTTTTTTGTGTGTTTTAAGAAGCAACGTTGAGATAACAGTTCCCAAGCCCTAAGAATGTTCTGCTCCCCACTGCTCCTCAGGTTTTATTAATGCCAAGCAATGTGTTCAGGCTGTTGGTCTTTCTGCCAGGGTGGCAAAGAACTGATGTTCCTAGACAGCAAAAGGCAAGGGAGTGGTTGGGCTAATGTTGACACCTTCAGACTGCGGAGCCAGAATGGGAAGTGTTAGGTCTAATTAGGCAGGAAAGTTTGGCACTGGAGTTAGATGTATCACAAGAGCTGCTAGCAGAGCCAGAGTGAAGGAGGAAGACCTCTGGCCCCAGACAAGTACAGGCAGACAAACATTTAATGTCTCTGTTACCCTTACTTGCAATGTGTTGTGTGTTTTCTGAAAATAAATAATAATAAAAAAATCAGCGTCATTGTGGGGATTGGGAGCTGAACAATCTGTAGGTGTAATTAATTGCTAGATAAACTTCAGGCTGAGTATATAAATAATAATAGCCTTGTGTAAATGGAAGTCTTTAGGTTTTTCTGGGAGTAGCTGTCTGCAGGCTTTAAAAGACAAAAAAAATAGTCCTTGCATACCCTGGATGGTGTCAGGAAAGACTGTCGGTGACAGTTGTGTGGTTTGATAAGCCTGTGACTGATGTGCTGTGAACTGGAGATGGGAGGCTGCCTTTAAATCCCTAAGATCCCCTTTCTCCAGGAAAAAGATGAGAAGTTATTTTTAGTTTTGGGCTGTGATTGTGTTCTGTAAAAGGAGAGAAGGAGGTTAACTGCACTGAGGGCAATGCCAGGATGCTGTCATGTTACTGTGAACTTTGCTGGTTGCTCAGAGTTGAAGGAATTTACTAGCTGGAGAGATACTTAGTCTAGAATTACAGTATTTTGTTTGGACCTTTTGGACTGGAAACAGTCTTGCAACAAATCCTGGCCAAAATGTTTCCTAAACAAACCATTGATCTCTATCCTATCTGCTTGGTTTTGGGGAAAGGTAATAGAGGATGGAACAGCAGATATGGCCAGAGTTAGCTGTCTCCACATGGAGGTTTCTCGACAGCTCCCTTGGAGATCATCTCCTTGGGATGGGGTTAGGAACTCAAATTGCATGGGAGCCGTGTGGGAACCTTTGCTGCTAACTGGCAGGTTTTTGGAAAGGGGCCTTCTCTTTTGCAAAGAGCATGTGACTGGGGATGTGGGGAAGCTCTGAAATGTGATAGTGGTGTGGAAAGGGGAGATGGATTCCCAGTCTTATCTTGTGGCAGTAAAGGAAGCACCAAAGATCATGAAGGAGACTTGCTTGGCGAAAGAAGTGTGACAACATGAGGACTTGAGAAAAGGACCAGTGGCTGTGCTGGAGAAGCACTTAGGTTATCTGGGAAGACTGAGGAAAGACTGGAGCTAAAGAGCTGTAGAGGAAGGTGTGAGGTTCTGGGAGGATGTGTGTGAGAGCTGGTGGCTGTGGGAAGATCAGAGGTAGGTAAGGAAAGTGTGCGTGTGCTTGCATGTGTGGTGAAGGGGTGTAGGTGTCTGAATGAGAATTAGCTGAGCAAGGAGCCTGTGCCTAGATCAGAGAAGGTCTTGGTCAGGAATAAACGGAAGGATGGGGTCGGCATGCTCGTGCCTGGCCTTCCCTTGTTGGGCTGGAGCAGCACCTGGGGTGTTTGAGTTGCTTTACAGAGCCATGGGATGGAGTTGGCCCAGTTTCTGGAGCCCAACGTTTCACAGGGCCAGGTGGCTATGTCCATTGGACTTCCCTGTGTGGGTGCAGGCTGTCTGCAACTGCTCTGGGCTCTGCAGACCGGTGCTCTGAGCAGAGAAAATCCTATATAGTGCTAATGCTAATCACTCTCTAATCAGGAATGTGAAATTTGGGCATGCTTCAGGCATTAATTATAGTGGCTTAATTTCCTTATCTGGTAATGTGGGGATAATACTACCTCATGGTGGTTTTGAGAAGGTCAGTCATTTAATGCTGACTGTGCATGCCAAAGAAAACTGGAAGGGGGCATAAAAAGAGTAAACTTGTTGTAGCAGGATTTGAACAGAACAGAATAAACAGGGTCTGAGGATAAACTGCCATTGTCTGCGTGCACATTAGTTGGGCATTGCCTATCCAGAGGGCTGAAAGAGGTGGCAGTCCTAACAAATTGAAAGAGCAACCCTACAGCTGAGTTCTGGCAGGCCATGAACATTAACTGTAAGGGAAACACATAAATTCTGGGCCATATATTGTGCAGGCTTGTTAGAGGAGTAACATGATGTTGAGGCCTCTACCCCACTGCCTGGCTTGGTTGACATAAGGTAATGGATATCGAGGGGAGTGGAGGGGGAGGAGCTGAGTAGCAGCCTGATTGCATAAGCCTTTTTTCCAAGGGAAACTGAGTAACCTAATGTAGAGATATAATAAATTTATATCATAGGGTATAACCACAAGAGGGATTAGACTGCTTCAAAGAATGCAGAATCAAAAATGAAAATCCATGTAGCTTGGTTATGGGTATTTCACATATAGAGGTTTTAATTGCCTGGCTTGCTGATAATGACACCAGAAATGTAGTTGGGTAGTGGGCTTGCATCAAGCTTGTTTTCTGTCACAGGTCTTTCTCTTAGCATCAGTCTTTGCAGTAAAAATAAGGCTGCATTACTGCATGACTTTGATAGATCATTTTACTTTTCTACTTGCTGAAGAAATTAGGTCTTATTGCTTGCTAGGTGAGACTGAGTAACAAGAGAATTGGAAATGTATTTTCAGGTGAATATTTTAAAAAGATGACTGTGCCATTAAGTGAGTTCAGAACCTGCAGAGAGACTATATTTTGTATAAGCTCGTTCATTCAAACCTGGTTTCTAGCTTTCTACCTAGCCCCTTCTTGAATATCAGTTGTATAATTGGCAAACGTATGGAAGACAAATGCTGGTCTGAAAGTAATCATTCCTGAATATAATGGGCCATGGTGACTTTCTCTTACACCTTATTAGTCCAACATTTTATTTAAAAATCTATATGTTTTTAAGGATAGGAAAAAGATGCAAAGCTGCCTGAAGGAGAATTGCCTCAACTTATTTCTACTCTGCATCCTTCCTTCACAAATATAGAAGCAGCTATAACATTGAAAATTTAATGAAGGTTTCATCAATATAATGCAGTGCTTCTACATTCTCTGAAACGTATTCATATTTAATGAGCTTCTAATTCTAATTTCAGGTAACAGGAACAACTGAATATAACCATAAATCTGATTTGTTTGTGAACAGTGTGTCCCATGTCATTTACAATGTGGAAGGTAGTCATTGATGTCCAGTGTGGTAAAGTATGGGAGGACTTGTACATCTGAGCAGCAAGCAGCTGCTATTTAAATCAGCTTTTGACTGCATTTGGTAGTTTGTTAAAAATATTTTGTCTCAGACCACTCCCCCCCCCCCCNTTTTTGTTTTGTTTGGGGTTTTTTGTTGGTCTTTTGTTTGGGTGTTTTTTTTGTTTGTTTAATTTTTAGCAAGCCTAAGGTTAGTTCCTTAGATAAAAAGTACAGTAGTGGGAAAATATTTTGGGTGTGTGGGAGAGTTGGTAATACTGAACAAAATATGGATGCAGAATTGTGTATAATTAATTACAGAAGATGGAAATAGTCTAGGAATAGCTATGAAAATACCCTACTGCACTCTGGACAGTCTCAAACTGAAGATTTCTGTGAAGCTTCACGTAACGTTGCACTGCCTGACTTGGCTGGAAGAAGCAGCAAAGCTTGTTTTGCCCCTTCGTACTGAGAGGGAATCGTCATGCTGAAAACATGGTACTGTTTACCAACTTTTATGCAATAGCAACACCTTAAAGTACAGAATTACATTTTCAAATAGAGTAAGAAAACATTAACACTAAAACATTATTTTGATCATAAGAAAAGACTTTATTGTTCTATCTGCATTATTTAATTTCTGGTCCTTTTATTGTTTCTCATAATCATAACTGACATTTATTCATTAATATTTAATTTGTGTTTTGTAGGTTAATTGCAGAAAAGGGCCATATATAATGTGATGCCATTGAATATAGAAACATAAAATTTAATAACCAGAAACATTCTCTACTACACATAGTATTTCCTTTGTAATAATACAAAAGGCAACGTAGAGAATGGTATTCATTCTACCCCCTTTCTTGGCAGTATGCAATTTTGTCTATTAAGTTTTTTAAAAAGAAATCTTAATATAGTGCCAAGAGAAAGCTATGCTTGCAGGGCACACATTCGTACCCTGATTGCTTTTGACTGTTCTTATTTTCTTGCATTAATTCACTTGGAGCATTGCAAGGCTAATCAGGATCTTTTCCCACATATTTTTTTAATCCAACTTCTAATGCCCTTTTTAGTAGCCTCACAGATGAAATACTGTATGCTGAGCGTAGGACACAGATATTCTTCCTGTTTCAGGTACATGTAGCAGCCCCAGAATTTTATTCACTCTTCAGTGAGACCTAACACTTGACCTTCATGGTCACCTCTGAGGGCAGACCAAGAGAAGTTATCAGACTGGCATCTCTTGGGAGATGCAGCTCTGGAGCTGGCATTCTCAGAGCTGCCAGAGTGCGGCCCTCCAGGTGCCACTCACACAGGCTTTCAAGGATCCCCGTGTCTGAGAGCAATGGTAGGCAGCCAGCTAGTATGGGCCAGGAGTGATCTGCCTTTGTCTCCTTATCAGCTTTGCAGTGCTGTGATATCAGTCCTTGCCCTGGGGAACCTGTAGCAGATGCAGTGCAGCCCCCAGTCCTTGCCGCAGGCTGGGTTGTAATTCCTGGTCCTGATGGTTCTCCAGTCCCTAGTGTATGTCTTGCTCCTTTTTCACCTTCTGAATTCTTCCCTACCTGATTTTTGAAGGCTTTCAGCTAGCATTTCCTTACTAGAGATGATGTGGTTTGGACAGGTAAATCTGGCATCTCCTCACATAGGAAAGTGCATTGACTGTACCAGTCTGTTCTAGGCATTTTATGATGGGCATTGTCAGATATGTATCAGTGATATAGAAATCAGTATGCAGTGGAAGTGTTTGTTTACTGAGTTTCTATATTACAATTAAAAATTAAAAATACATTTTTTGGTATTAAAAATACAAATTTCTAATTAAAAATACAAATTTATAATTAAAATTCTTTTTTCATAGTCCTTTGGGATGCAGAACAGTACAACAGCAGACCATGTGAATGAATCGTGTTAACAAGACTGTTGTTTTGAAAGACTGGCTCAGTTCATCGGGTGCTCGAATGCCAGCATAGCCTCACCCATGGAAGTATCCCATAGAAACACTGAGACTCCTCTTGTGATGATTATTTTTAGGACCAAAACCCTACTATTTATTTTCACTTCTGAAAAAATGTATATCAGTTTTTCCAACAGTCGTTTTTCTGTCAAATAGTTTACTTAACATGGACAAACAGTTTATTTAAGATAAGTTGATAGCAGTAGATTTGGTGTTTGTCCTAATGCAGACACTTTTAACACTTGGCTTGGACTATATACAGTAAAACCTGAAGGTGGTTGAGATGAGGGAGAGGTAATTCTTCAAATATTACCAGTTCAAAGGTCTTAAGTGGCTCATCTTCCCCTGAGTGACATTAAGATCTTTTACTTGCTAGTCTTTAAGCATTTACCTCTTTTGACCAGGTCAGCTTTTCATTGTAATAAATAGACCAGTCCAATTTAATGATGAAAGAGCGTTTTTTTGGGTAAAAGTTTAGAGGGACTACTTTAATAAAACTCCTGTTTCCTTTCTTAATTATTGCAATTATTTTTCTTCCGTTTTTTTTAATCCCAGTGATTTTACCTGGAGTCTCTTGAGGTATGTATAAATTGTGTATAAAGGCTTTGTTTCAGAGTTTGGCACCCAGAAGTTAGAAAAATGCCTCAAAAATGATTGCTTGTTCAGTCTTAGCTTGGTTCCTCTGTGTATATATGGCCAAGTACTGTTACGGACGTGCAATGCTATTTTCATCTTGTAGAACCTGTTTTCTACCATATTCAGAGTGTATTTTCATCACTTATTTTCTGGACAATATCAAGCATTTCTAGGGAATAAGAGGATCATTCTTCCTTTTCTGTAGCACTCAGTGTCTCTGGATATAAAACCTTTTATATCTTTTTGCCCTGTGATAGCAAAGCATTGCTACCTCTATCTCACTAGTGAGAAAAATTATGATTTAAGAGATCTGTGAGTTTTGAAGTGTGCTATAAGGGGAATGTTAGGATTCCTTTTCCATCTACCCTTCATCTTGAAACACCCAACCTCCACAGCAAACAAAAATAGCCTTTTGAGAGGCATGTAGTGAAAAGTGTTAAACTTAGACTGTGCTGATTCTATGAATAGCTGTCAGGCATTCCAGAAAAGGGTATTTGCATTAGTTAAGGTAATTATATTCTACCTTTGCTCTGTAGTATCGTTTTGGGGTTTTCTAGAGGTTTTATTTTGAGCTCCCACATTGAGCTCACAGATGCCTGGTGATATGTATAACCTAGTGTTTGGGCAGGTAATCTACTAGATTGTCTCAGTGCTACTGAGCACACTTAAAATCGAAGTTTTAGTTCTGGGGGAGAGAGAACTGGGTATAAAACAAAGCAGTAAACTTTCAAAAGGAGTGAGATTGTTAGGGGCATGGGTGGTTTTGCTTTGTTTCCCCTCCCTCCCCTTGATTAATTTTTCAGTTATGCTTTGTTGGTCAGCCTCTCACACAATTCTGTCGGCATGTCTGAGGGTCAACAAGCAGTGATGCTGGTGCAGATGCAGGGGGGAGATGAGGGATACGCAGCGGTGAGGTCTGTTTTACCACCAGAGGAAAAACTGTTGTGTAACTGCTCCCTCTGCGTGTCTTTTCTGCAGGGCCTCTGTGTTTTCTGAGGCACTCTGGCAGCCGTGCCCCTTCATGCAGGTTTTATCTTTGCGTTTTTAAGCTGAGTCATGAACAGAAAGGCTGCACTTTGCCAAGCACCTGTGCTCATGCCCTTTCAGTGGTACTGGTATTGCTTGTGCTCAAAACACCGTGACTCTTCCCTCATTCTGCTCCTAGCACACATGAGCTTTGTGACTGGCCTTGTTGGTGTAAAACATCTTTATGCTTTGTTCGTGGAGACATCAGGCATCGCTGGTGGTGCCCTTTATGTATAAAGACAACAGGAAGAAAAGATGACCAATGTTGTGGTTAGAAATAATAAAAAATTACTGGCTATATTTGTGTTGACTTCTACTTGAGTCTCCATGGTCACTCCAGCTAATGGAAGTACAGATGTTCCCTGTGTCACAGGCCTGTCCCATCCTCATGTTCCTGTCCTTTTTCTTGGCCTCCCTGAATGGTGAGCCACTTCAGGGAGGTGATCCATTTTAGGGTTTTAAGCGAGGTATCAGCTGAATTAGCTCGGTGTGCTGCTCCTGGGCATATGTCCTGTTTTACTGGGACTTGAATCTGGGGTGGGAAACTGTCAGCCCAGATGTAAAAGTAGGATAAGCTCCTGCAGGAGTGGACTCTACCGTGCAATTATAGTAGCTATATGTGATGCCAGTAAAATTAAATATCTGTATTAGGTGCTTGTGTGCTTCTTTGTTGATAGCTTCAGTGCTGTGCCAGGAGAGTGGCTGCCTTGGTAGCATTCCTACAGCATAAAGTGACCACATAGGTGTGTGGCAGCCATGCAGAAAAAAACTTTGATCTCAGATGATCCACTACAATTTCCCCAATACATACTGTGGGAGTTAATGTGTTTGTTTTAGTTGACAGCCCAAGCATGTAGAGGCTCCGTTTTTCTTTTGCTCAAACACCGTATAGCTTGGATTTGGATTTAGCTTAAACAAATTGCAAGGAACCGTCTCTTCATGTTATGTAAAGTTTATGTTCCTGAGAATAAAAGGATCACTTGTGGATTACTGGAAACATTGCAGTTTGAAATGAGCGATGCTGGGGAGGATACAGCTTTCTCCTTGAAGTGGGGAGAGTTTTCGGATCTCTTCTCATTTGGATCTTTTCATAGTCCTTTCAAAGCTTGGGCATGGGGATTTCCTTTACAGTGGCCTTCTAGCATTGTCACCAGTATGGAGGAAAAGTAGGTACAAGATATCATTCAGAAGGACTAGCATTGCACAGTATGGTGCAGTGTTGGCTTAGAAGAGTGATGACTTTCATTTTATGTATTTTTTTCTTCTCTAAGTAAATGAAATTGAAGATAATACATAGCAAAATCTGTTTGGATGGTAGTGGGAATGATAATGAAGCAAGTTTGATGTCTCCCAACTGTCACGACCAAGCTGCTTTTTTTATTCTCTCTTTTGTTCTATTTATTTATTTATTTATTCATTTTGAGCAGTGTTCACACTGGAAGTAGCAAGAAGACCTTTCCTGAGTTTCAGCTCAGAGTTCTGTGCAGGGGAAAGAAAAAAACCTAAAAAGTACACAAACCTGAGCAGAGGAGGTGGGGGTATAATGGGAACAAGAAAAGCATAATTTCCTCCTGATGTAGTTGATAATGTCTTGTGCTAAAGTGCTTGCTCAGTTTTATGCAGTTTTTAAGGGGAGCTGCAGGATGGAATGGGGAGTAACACTGATATTAGAGCTTGATGGAGTGTAGGTTTAAGCAATAGGTGTATTTGTAGCAATAGGTATTTGTAGCTCTTCATCTCTGTGCTGTTTTTCTTTCCCCCCTTGGAGTGCAGTTGGGGGTGCTGCTGTCAGGGGGTGGTTGTGCAGCATGAGGAAGTGATAGCATGTATGCCAGTCACCTTGTCCCCTGGCTTGGGAAGCTGTCCCACAGCTTTGATCTGCAGTGAGTGCAGGTGGAGAGGAGGAGGAGGAAAAGTCACGCTCCCCTTAGCCTCCTGAAAGTACTTTGTGTCCCCGACTGCTAAACTTGGGGTCTTTTCAGAGGATAATAGATGCTGTACAGGTGAGTCAGCCTTTTGTGCTGAGGGCCAGGTGCTTGACTTATTTTCAAGCTGGCATGCTAGGACACACTCTGGCATTCATTGCATTTGTAAACACTCTTCAAAGTTGAGGAAGGCTTTTGTCTGGTAACTGGTTTTCCTTAATGCGCTGGGAGTGACTGGCTTGACGCATTTTCCCCAGGTGGCATCAGCAGCCTATGAAATACAGAGGAAGCATTTCTGCTACGTGACCTTTACAGCAGGGTGATCTTCAGGAAGGACAACCAAGAGTGAGTTTCTTTGTATTTTTGGTACTTTGCCCAAATATGTGCACTTTCAACTCCAGTACAGGATCTGTGTCTTGGACGAGTCCTTTGGGCAACGCAGTTCTTGTCCTTGTTTTTCTTCTATTCGTGAATGTGATGGTTCCCAAGTCATTCCTGCAGATCAGAGGGGAAAAATCCTTTTTTTTTAGAAGTGGGAAGATCCTTGCTGGTACTGTTGAGCAGAACAGAGCAGACCTGTAGTCTTGTTGTGCTTTTACGTCAAGTTTAGGCTCTTGCTTTTCTGAAACAGCATTCGAGTTTCCCTTAAATAATGTATTACTCCTTTATAGCCTTTGTTTTTGAACAAAGACTCTGGAGTACTTATCTGTAGCAAAGAGCAAGTGAAACTTGTTTCAGATGAATTTTCCACAATATTTGGCCTAAGTATGGCCTCACTGCTAGGGCTGCTTGGAGGGGGGAACATTGGGCAGTCCTAGATTCACACTGTGTTGCTAGGGAAAACAAAATCTCCAGTTATATGGGAATTATTATCATGTAATAAGCAGTTTCTCAGGTGTCTGGATCTGTTTTCTGATTTTCTTTTTTCTTTTGTGCAGTGGGGTTTTTTTTTTGTTTTGTTTGTTTGCTTTCAGTACCCATTGTCTTGAGGGGCCTGATAAACTGCAAACTGTAATGGACAGAGCTCTTGTTTACTAGTGATACCTATGGCACTTTTCAAATGTGTATATGGAGCTGGATCGAAGACCTCCTTGCAGCCCACCAAACACTGAGGTTTTGTTTCTCCTCTTTCCTTGAGATCTCTGTTCCCAGAGGGCCAAGAAGCCATCTCACCTCTCCAGTAGTAGTTGCCTAAAGGATCAGGCCAGATTTTTTTTTTTCCATAGTAAAAAAGACCTGAACATATTGTTAGACATGTTATGTCTGGGAATGGTGAAGCAGCAGTTACAGCTTGCACACACATTTTTAACTTACCTGTGATGAAGTATTGAGTTTTTACATGCCTCTTAAATGGGTATCTTGGGGATGGAAAAAGTGACTTAATTGTATATTGTGAAAAACAAACTTCTTTTGGCATGGCCGTTTAATGGACCATTTAGCTTCTCTTGAATCTGGTTTTGCTAAAAGCTGCTGAGCAGAAATCACATGGGTTTGTCTTTCACTGTCAACTGTTTGCTGTGTAGGTGGGGGTACGATGCAGGTGCTGGTGACAGTTTGAGCTGTTTGACTTTGTGCCCAGAGTGAGAATCGCTGCCTAGCTAGCAGAACAAAACCATACTATTATCTTATTAGTGCATTCACATCTTTATGCAATTAAACCATGTTATATTTAAGCTGCCTCCACTATACACATTCTCACAGTTTTAACACTTTCTCATTTAAAGCCTATGACTATTTGATGGGGATTTAATGCCACGTATAGAGTCTGGGTAGCAGTTGAGTCTGATTGTATCTGTGTGGTTGAGGGTGGCTGGCTGAGAAGTGAGAGTGTGGGAACTGGTATTGTCAAGGACTTCAGCAACCAGGTAAGAGGGAATGACTAGCAGGAAATACCCATTTGTGGGAGAGAAAGTCTTTCTTCCATGGAGCATTTCCAGATAAAAGGTGAAAATTGATCATCTTGGTATTCGGTTGCATTAAATTTACATAAGGGCTGATCAGCAGGGAAAGTCCCCTGGGGTGTTTAATAATGCTGATTTCTGCAGTTCTTAAAGAAAACCCAGTGTTTCACAGGTGCCTCAGTTCTATTGCTTGAAAGTTTTGTAGCCAAGTACTTGACAGTTCTGGAGACTACACTATATATTGCTATTAGAGGTGATATTTTGGGGTGGAGTATTTTTTTGAGTAAGCATATATGTCTTTAAACAATCTGAGTCATGTATTCTATTTTTTAATACAAAATGTTTTTGAAGACTCAGCATGCTGTGGTGGTACAGCACAGAGCATAAGGTGACATGTCAAGGCCTCCTAAAAGAAGGGAAAATATTATGTACAACCCTGGAATCACTGAAATAATTTACACATTTCTTTAAGGACCTTGCCAACCCCTGTTGGCAAACTAAGTAGTATAGAGTGATGGTCCTGGTGTTGGGGCTCCATGCCCCCGAAGACTAGAAGGAAGCTGGTATGGTAGGGCAGCAGGTAATGGTCACACTTTGCCAGTACTGGCAGAGGTATATTTCTTTCTGTGTTGGGCTCAGTAACCTTGGAAATGTGGCCTGATCTTTGTGATTTTTCTTGACCAACCATTGCATGTGTTTTACTGGAGAATTTTGTTAAACTCATTAACTGTTGTTGGATTCAGGTCAAGCTGCAACGAGTGTCACCAAACTTGTTTTACAGGGTTTTCCAAGGAAAACACCCAGTATAGTGTTTTCTGCCCAGGGTAGGCTGTAAATGCAAAAGGCTGTAGTTACTTTTCAAATACTTTTGTTGTGCAATGGCACCATCAGTCACGAACTGCAGCTCGTGCCTGTAACTGGATTCTTTCCAGGGTTTAATTGTTGAGCTCATGATAGCTGTGATAGCCAGTGTGCAATCCTCAGTATATCTACAAATCCCCATATCTTCCTTATCTCTGGATCCCCTTTATTTATTTATTTATTTAGGACTAATGAACTTGGCTTATAACCTTTATGGAAGCAGGTAAGATGATCATCTTTCTGTAGCATTGTAATGTTTCTTGGAGAAAATCCTGGTAGACAGTTGAACACCTTATAGCTCTGTCCAGAATGCTGCATGTGGTTTTGGGGAGTGGAAGCAGCTTGGATTGCCCTTTAGCTAAAAGTTGCAAAGCTAAGGAAGTGGCTTAAGGTCACAGGGATCTGAGAGCTTTAGCGAACTCACTGAAATTCTGTTATAAATAGCAGAGGTGTGGGTTTAAGTCAAGTATACCACTTATCATAGGTATAGGTGATGAGTTGAAGGACTTTATCTTGCAAGGATGGACTGTGGTAAAAGGTCTTTCTTGCATTTGTGAGTAACAGCAGTTAAATCGAATCAGAGAAGGACCTTTTTTGTTTTTTTAAGATGCTAGTTTTATCTATGAGGGGTGAGCAAACCCTTAAATGGCAAAAGCTGTCTGTGTAAGCATGCTGCCGAACAGTCACGATCCTCAGCATTCAGCTGACCACCTACCCAACTGTGTGCCACAGTGCTGAGCTTGTGCTTTTGAATCTGAAAAATTGGAATCCAAAATGTCAATGATTGGAGGGGAATTTGTTTTTTGAACAACTCATCCCTGTCTTTTTGGGGTTTCTTTACTGCATCCCCCACTCTGTTGGTCATCTGGGAATATCCTAGTGGCTGTTGCTTCTTGAAGTGTCTGCAGAATCAAAAATTCGTGTGTTGATTTTGTTGTTTGCAGTGGGTGATGGTGGATGAAGAAATATTTTCATTATTAGGTATAAGCTTATTATTTGAATGACTCTAGGAACATATAAAAAGCATAAAAAATATGTGTTCAAAGGCTTCCAGTCTTCCTAGAGTTACACGCTCAAGGGTATACTCTCCTGAGTTGCTTTAATTGGACTGCTTTGGTGGCATTAGATAATATCAAGCTTTTATTCTGTGTGATTTATATGGAAAACAAAACCACTAGTCACTGTTTCTCAGACCAGGAACAATGTTCTTTACACATGGCTTTAATACAGCTGTTGTGAGCCTAAATAAATGCTGCTTTTGAATACATGCACAGGTCCCGTGTAATTATGGAGCAGTGTGGAGTTTATGAGAGAACCTGCAGCACTGTTGAACGCTTCTCAGCTGATGTTTGGATAAAATAGAGAAGCTCAAATAATGTCCAAATTTCCATTTCCTAACTTGTTTTCAGTGCCTTTCTACCTAATCAGTGGGACGAGAGGGACTCTGCATCAGGCTGTAGCCGTGGATGATGGTGGGTTTTGGTTGTCTGTGATTTTTACAGCTGAAGTAGTGAATGGAAATTTTGAGACTTTTTTTTCATGGGTAACATTATACAGAGATAGGAATGAACAAAAATATTCTGCAAAACGAGTAAGTTAGACCAGCCCTACAGAGGGAGGCAGGTGGGGGTTATGCTAAAACAGGCATTCAAAAATACTTCTTCCAAGCTATTTCCACACAGAAATAAGGAGCCATGCGCAAACGCCCAACGAATCTCTGAGTTTGCTGTTTGTGCATGGGAGGAACTCCACATAATGAAGAACAGATTTGTGGATACTTATCAGACTTGAAATTGTTTGACAACAATTCCATCGTGATCAGTTTACCAATATGGGGAGACAGCTGGGTGTCATCTTCCCCATATCCTCTGTGGTGTCTCCTGATGTCTGCGCCCACTGCTGAGTAACTACACTGGGCTGTTCTGTTCCATGTGGTTTGTGGCATAACAGGTACTGATACAAATGCAAACAAGAATATTGTGTATTTTACTAAAATAGAGTGATTTTTTGCTTTTGTCTTTTTGATCCTCCATTAATACATGTTGTCTTTGCTGCTTGCTCCCACGTGGTGCAGCTGATTTTCTTTGTCTCTCCTGACAAACACTAAAAGAATGAATATGCATCACAAATTTTCATCACGATAAAATGTTTTGAAATGTGCTGCAGCTTGGAGAACGGTTTGTGTTACCTCTTTGGTATGGTGAGTAATGTATTTGCTTACTTTGAGTCCTGTTTGATAACCCATGAAGCTATGTCTAGCTGCACTGAAGTAGGGCTGGGTTTCTATTCCCTACAGTCTGTAGGAAGTGGTTGAGATGCCAGCGTAGCTAACGACGATCTGCCACGTCCTCATTATTTTTGTTAAATACCTTCCTCTAAGAGTAGTAGTGTTGAATGTCACCTTAAAACTTAGCTTCACAAAGTTTGCGTGATGTTCACCAACTGGTGCAGTGTTCTAAAACAGCAGTTGCCACTTATTTTTAAGCTTGATGGAAAAAGCTTTTTTTTTATTGTTTTAAGTAGTTTTAAGTAGCTCAGGATCTTTGCTACCCTTAAAAAGGAAATCAATGGCCAGCTTGGGCTGGGGGGAGAAGGTTTTGTGGTGTTTTTCTTTTTTTTTCAGTAAGTCAAAGCACATTTGGTTTTGAGATTGTTCCACTTGCTGCATGTTGTATATTGTAGGGTATTTCAGGACATCTCTGAAATACTTATCGTGCTGTGTCCCACCAAGAATGTAATCTTAAGGTCTCCACTGTTTATGAAGCACACTCTATATTTTATCTCATGCTGTGAAAAGATGTGATAATGGTTGGTTAGGGATTATGTGAAAATGAAGTGAGGAATGACCCTTAAAAATCAGTAGGAAGTAGGA
Source organism: Zapornia atra (assembly GCA_013400835.1). Taxonomy (NCBI): domain Eukaryota; kingdom Metazoa; phylum Chordata; class Aves; order Gruiformes; family Rallidae; genus Zapornia; species Zapornia atra. The sequence continues at coordinate 335,370 of VZTU01014806.1, read as the reverse complement.
GATTCCCAAATGAGACTGGGGGGGGCAGAGGTGGAGGGAAGCTGTTTGAACTGTTATTGTTGGGATTTTCTAATGAGTATCTCCTTTGCACTTATACTGGTGAAAATGAAAATTGGTGAGACAAAGAAGGTTTTTCAGGAAAATGCAGTAAAATCTGTTGGGTTACAGAAACTCAAACTAAACCTGTAACTCTAGTATCTTGTTTTTTAGTGCTGCAGTTTTGGAGACTGTGGCCACAGAGTGTGGTAAGGTGCTTGTGATGCTGAAGGTCACTGGTGGACCAGAAATGCCGTCTCTGGGAAGTGATGTGACACAAACGAGCTTTAGGCACAAGGCTAGCACAGACTATCCTAAAAAAAAAATCCATTGGAACAAGAGATGCCTTATCTGGTTTTGTTGTTCATTCTTTACATCTCCTTTAACCTTTTTAGGTTACAAAGCAAGTAGATATGTCAAAACCTTAGTGCTGTGTTACAGAGCTCTTGTGTGACCTGTGCAGGGACAAACATTGTGCAGGTTGCCCTGGACAGTTCAATATATGGCCCTGCAGCAGTGCAGGGAATGACCTTGGGGGTCCCTTGCACCCCTGTTTCTGTGTTTAATTATACTGATGTGAACTTGCTCAGCAAGCCCTAGACAGTTGGTAATTTTTTTTCATTATATATATCCTGTGTGTCAACAGTATTTTAAAATATATCTGTTTTTTCCACATTTTCAAAACCAGAAATGCACAAATCTTTCCCTCTTTGCAAGTGGATTTTGCTTTTTTTAAAATGCCAATCTGTCTTTCTAAGAGATACTTGCCCAGGCTTATTTCTTGAAGGATTAAACCTCTATCTGGATGAAAGATGGCATTGAAATGGTATTGAGTTGGGTTATTGTTTGTTTTTCTACCTTCAGATGAGATTTTCTGAAACTAAATGTTAAGAAGGATTCAGACTCTGATCTGTAAGGTATTTATTTAAGGTATTTATGTATCTCTGCATAGAGATCATTCTTCCTTCTCTGACATCTAGCTATTCAAATTGTAATAGTAAAGGCAACAGAGATTTAGCAAGTAATTCTAAATGGTGCTTTAGGGCAGGAAATAAAGAATGCCCCAATCAATTAAAATTCCAGTAGGGAGTTGGGATGCGATGTAAAATTGCCTACACTAGTCTGGGAAACCTGTGTGCTCTCAACAACAAAAATACTACTGACTTCTTAGTATTCAAAGGCTACTGGTGCTTTTGTCTGTCTCACTGAGCAGGCAGCAGACTTGGAACTTGATCTCTGAAACGCATATGTATTCTGATTATGCCCTGTAGGATGAATTAATTGGATATTAATAAAATAATACAAACCTCTGAAATTTATGAGAAACTGCTTTAGACTGATGGTTAGGACTTACTTCAGTTAATGAATAAAACTTGAAGATGCTAGAACATCCTTGATGTGCATGTTATCCTTTAAATTTTGTTTTCAGTATTCAAAGATGGATGTAATATTTCAGTATCTTCACCAAAACGAACTTTTCTTTCTCTTTCTTTATTTTACTTCCTGAGTTGTGTCAGCTTCAGAAATTAGAGCATGCAGGACTGCAGGACCATAGATAGGTCTGGGGACACCTTCTTGGTTACAAAATCTAGTTACCTGTTGAAGACAATCAGGTCATCAAATCTTCCATGTGAGCTTATAAATTTTCACTTTGAAACTAATTTTTGCCCTGTTGCTTCTATTGGATGTGGTTCCAGACTGTTACTATTGTGGCTGGTGAAAACCACAATTTCCAGTATAATTTTTTACTTTATTGGTTGTACCTGTTTGTGTTAAAGTAGCTTTTTCTGCTGTTTCTCCTCTGATAATTCAAAATTCCCAATCATGTGAGCATCTCAGTTGCCCTTTTCTGCATTTATAGGGTGGGTTTACCTGTTCTGAGTGTGAGTGACCAGAACTGCACTTGTAACTTCAGGTGAAGTTTCCTCACATGCTGTTGGTGATTGCCTTTCTGACAGCAGCAGCTCTTCTGATAAATCCTTGAGTTGCATGTGCCTTTTCATGACTCTCACATCTCAGAGGGACTGTGCGATACTATTTTATTGGTGTAGGGGTGTCTCTTCCTCTCTTTGGTGCCCTCTAAATGATGACCTCCCAGTGACTTTAGGACTTGTTTCAAATATGTGAATTTGTTTTCTTCACTTGCATTGCTTTCTGTTTCTATTGTGGAAGGGCTTGCCTGTAAAGTAATCCTGTATGCATTAAAATATTCTGAAAGTCACATGCTGTTTGGTTTGTTTATTTTTAGGCATTTGGAAAAATGTGTCTCCTCCTCTGTCTGCTCCCCAACCTGTTCTTGTATTGCTTGTGTCATAACTGTGCTTCCACTCACCTTTCAGGAGGTGTGTTAATCAGACAGCTTTTAGGGTGCCCAGAAAGAATGACAAGACATTTTTTCGGTCAGGTTCTTGCTCCTTATGATTTTGGATCAAACTAAAATACCTGGGTATGTCATAAAAGGTTTGTAAGAGGGAGGGGAAAGATGAATTTCAATAAACAGCACTGGGGGCTGTTGAACACAGTGCTTGGGAAGGGAGGACCAGCTTTTTATGACGTGACTGTCCCTGGTAACTTAGTTCTGGCATCTTGTTCAGATGAAAGGACCTTTCTGGGGGCTGCTGGCCATGCTGGGCATCTCCACATAGTTACTGTCATTGACACTGGTGAGGGAGCCTTCTTCCAGGGGAAGTATTTTTTTTTTCTATAGTTGAGTTGCTTTGCCTCAGATGTTGTTACACAGTTTGTAAAGAGTGTGCTCAGTGCTGGGGAGGGTCTTTTATTGCCAGAGATGCTGGTGCTCGTGTTGTGGACGTGTCAGCAGTTGGGGGCTGTGGACTTTAGTCAAAGCCCTCTCAGTGTCAGTACGTAGGCAGAAGTTGCCTGAATGGGAGCATTGTTTGTGGGATGCCCTAACCTGTCTAAAGTCTGCAGGAAGTTTGGCTGCCGAACTTGTTGGGACCTGGAGTTCACTTGAGGGTTCTCCTAGTTCCGCTTGGAGAGGAGATCTGCAAAGCTGTGTAGGTATGTAGCAGTGTTTACAAAAGTGCCTACCCATGCTGCTGGGCACCTAACCCCATTGTCAGGTAGTAAACACAGTCCCTGTTCTCGCTTCAGCTTCCCTAACGAATGAGTCTGAAACACGTCTGGCTTCCAAGACTTTCATCACAGTGCTGTGATGTGCCAGCTTTGCCTGAGATTTCATGTTGGACAACATCCTGCTTAAGCTTTCTCACCCAGGTTGCTCATTCCTACCTTTGCATTGCCCATTGCATTTATGAACCCTGTGGTGAGCTGAATGGGGGTTCATCTGGCTGAAAAATGACCCAGCAAATAACTGTGTGGCTGCACAAATGTTTTTCTGGCCTGATGAGAGGACAGAGTGTGGAAGTGAAGGGCAGCTTACAGCAGCTTCTTTGGCATTGGTGTTGACTTAACATGTGGAAGCACAGTTTCAGTGTTCCTAGGCTGCACGTATGTACTGCAGGCTGTTTGCTGCTTTTGCTGTTCATGAGAATGGGATGTAGTGTCTTAACCTTTGACTTTGGTCACTCAGTTCTGACACGTTACGTAACAGGAAAAAGTTGATTTTTCTTGTATTATTAAACAAGATTTATGCAGGTGCTCCCATGAAACATTTTATTGTGGCAGACTGTTCTTTCAGCCTTTTCAAACCAAGCAAGCTCAAGGGTACAGAGTACAATTCTTCACTACACGTTGGTTTTTAAGCACTAAGAGCATTTTCAGAACGATCTGGGACATTGACAATGTAGCTATTGGTCCAACAGACTTTTTAAAAAGTTGGTTTTAAGTGTGTATACATACACCCACACTGTCTCTTTGTATTTGAACAGCTTAAGGAAACCGGACTGTACACTTTTAATGCTTTGAGTGAAATAATAGCCTATGCTCTTGGCAGAAATTTGGCTTGGTTCCTTCCAAAAGCTGGGAGAGATGAGCCAACATATGTAGATCATTCAACAGGTACATTTGTGAGGGATTGGTAAAGGTTTTGATTTTTGAGGTGGGTTTGGATACTTGCCATTGAGACCCTAACCCACCACTGGCTTTACGGAAAACCTTGGTCATGTGCCTGGTTCTCTTACAGATATGTATCTTATCAACTTCAACTTTATCTTTTATTAGACATGAAATATGGGAGTGTCCTGTGCCAAGCCCTCAATAATGTGGTCAGGATGTCCCATCATGCCACAAACACCTTTTAAGTTTTTTTTTATTCCCCTTTTACTGTACAGCCACATTTCCTTGTCTTGCTTCCACATGCTGCTGTTGTACTGTAAAATGAGCTAAAAGTACAGAACAGAAATAGAAGCTTTGTTTCGGATCAAGTAAAAATTTGTCATGACTATTTTGGGTCCCCAAAGAGTTTATTTTCTGTTGTTTGTGTTTTTTCCAGTGTGATTTCTGGCATATGCAGATGTTTTGTAAAACTACGTGAATGCTCAAAATACTTGAGTTAGTAAGACCTGTCAGCTGTGGGGACAAATGGGTATGGAAAGAAAAGGAATCAACACATCTTCATATAGAGTTTGGGGTGAGGTCTTAAACTTGATGAGAAGTATGTTTGTCTGATGTGACAGTGTGCAATATAGAATTGGATTGTGTCTAAAAAGTACAGTTTCTGTATTTGAATCAGATGTGGCAAATTTTGTCTGAAGTTCAGGTGTGCTGTGGGCAGCTGCTAATCCTGATCCCAACTTGATGTTTGTTTGAAACCCCCAAAACTTTCAAAACTTTCTTACTTGAAGAGAATAAAGCTTAATAAAAGGGTTATTGACATAGCTGAATTATTATGTTAGTGCATGTGTTTGCCCAGTAGAGTGTAATGGATTTGAAGTAGTTGTTCTGGTACATTGGGTAAATTCTTGGCCAATTTTGGTATGCCTAGTCATTGTGAAAACACTTATTTCTCAATGCCATGCAGCTGCTCTTGAGGTGTCAAGAATCGGGCTGTCAACTGTTGGCCTGCTGTTTGACCAAATAGACATAATTGTGCTGTAAGACACTAAGCAGCAGTATCTCATAAAGAACCACTTTTATTTAAATACCTACAGAAATATTTAATCCATAATATGCAGAGTTAATACCATAGAAGATTCTTCTCTAATTTTTTTCCCCCTGGAAAAAAGAAAAGCCTCATCTGTGCTAGATAAATCTGTGTTAAGTTTTGACTTGCTGCAAGCTCTTGTCACGTCCAAGACACTTAAAATGGTTTTGTAATGGATGTTGAAATACAATGGGTGGTGGAAATGTTTCTGTTTATTATTAATTGACTCAGTATGTCTTTTTTTGCTTAAAATGCCAGTCATTCAAGGCTATAGTTCAACCATTACCTGGTCTGTTTTCTTTCTGGTGAGTGCAGTTGGGATGAACCGGTCAATATATCAGAGTATGTAGATGGGTGTTTGGAAAGTAAGATTAACTGTGGCTGAGTGTCACCTAAATTTTTTGAGATGTCTGGGCTCATGTAACCTCCCCATTTCTGCAATACAGAGCAGAACGTACCAGACAGAACAAAAATGAAACAGAAGTGTGTGTGTTCATCCTTTTCCCCAAAGATAGGAATAGTCTAAAAAGATTGTATGCTCAGCATCTTGGCAGATGATGCTGAGAATTGACATAATACAGATGGAGGAAAAGTAGCAAAGAGTTTGAGTTTACTTTCTGGTTTAAGGGAGAGGTTAAGATCAGCTCTCTGGAGCCTTGATAATGTTTTGGGGGGAAGGGGGTGGACACTGTCACGTTAGCAAAGTAATCTCTGAGACTTTGTCTTGCAGTACATGCTGCTGTGCGCTGAGCGGGGGGAGCAGCAGACAACTGGAGATAGCTTATCAACTGTTTTAAACCCCAAAACCTCATCTGTTGATTGAGTTGTGATTGCTGCCTGAAACCCAAGATGTGTTTTATTGCCATAAGGAGCTGTAATCTTTACGTGGCGCGTGGGCTGCTTGTGAGACCTGTTTATTTACTAGTTGAAGACAGGCCCGTTGTGGGGTTTTCTGCCAAATAAGGGTTTTAAGAGCATTCTGCAGTTGTCTCCTTACAAGGTGAGAACAGCAAAATCCCCATGGGCAGGAGTTTACAGAATCGCAGCTCAGAGGGAAAGAGTAGTTGGTATCTTCTTCTCCCAGCTCCCTCTTGTATTTGGCGGACAGGGAAGAGGTGGCCCAGAACACGTAGGCAGTTCCTTCTGCTTGTATCTCAATAAGGATTTCTGAATTCTTGAAGCTGATGTGTGGAAAGGACAAGACTCTCTGTCTCCAACTCCCTTCTCATCTGGGAGCTACTGATCTCATAAGCTCCTTTATTCCGAGGCTCTTAGAAACGGTTGGTTTTGTTGCAGTCACATTTCTTTTCCCTCAGCTTTTGATCCCTAACCTGTTACATGGAGTAAAAAAATAACTTTTGGTCAGTTGTTTTGAGCTCCTTGGATCCCAGAGCCTCCTCATTGCTGCAGCCTTGGGGAAGAGCCTGCCCTCTAAGCCTTCAGTCCACCAGCACAGAAAATAAACCCGCAATGGCCAACTGCAAATGGGTAGATGAACTCTTGGGTATGCAGCAGAAACCACCGTGGGTTATAAGAACTTGCTAAATGTACTGAAGGTTGCAAAATAAACAGGTTTGACAGCTGCTCACTCCAAACTGGGCTGTTCTTGTCTCAATTCAAGAATCTCTGTACAAGAACACAAGTATGTCTTACCCAAGCTAAGCAAAAAGCCTGTGAATATTTCTAGAAGCATCTTTGACTTAAAATGTAGATGTCTTTGTGTAGGCTTTCTTTGCCATAAATCAAGAGTCATTCCATTTCTCTAAGTAAATTTCCCTCTGACATCAGAATTGAAACAAGTGAAAACATATCTCTTTTGCTGATTCTTTCCATTCCATTTGTTTGTGGTTCAGGTCTTGGCTATATATTGAAGGCTGTATTATTTTTTTAAGCTAAACTTTTTTTTCCATAGTAGAGAGGTTCATTTGTTTTGCATGTTACTTTAAATAGCTGAAACATCTTGGTTATAGAAGCTGAAGAAGAGGGGCTTAAAGATTTTAAATATTTGATAGTGTTTAATAAGTATATCTACTAAAAATAGCCTTTGTAAAGAAGGGTAGTAACTCATTTTGCAATATTCCTAGTCAACAGCAAAAGCCATAAAGATTTTTTTTTTACTCTGAAATGATTAATGGGTGCGTATCTGAGGCTCTGCAAATTTTTGCTATGCTCAGCAGAATCTAAATATTTCAAAGAAATAATAACTTGCACTCCTGCTTGTGAAAATAGCTGCTCTTTATTCTGTTTTGTTGGCTCTCTTGCTAACTAAGTTAGCAAAGTGAGGAGCCACCATCAAGGTATGCTAAAGTTGTGAGCCATTTTCATCCCTTCAGTGTCCAAGAGGTTTGATTCCTTACCCATCATCCCTCTGTGAAGTGCCTGTGCAGGATTCAGCACAGATCTTGTACCCTTTGAAAATACTTCGTCCAAAACAAACACTCAGTTCTAGCTAAATGTAATTTAGTTGATAGATATCTAATACTTTTATGGAGAAGAACCTCTGCTTGCTTTCTGCAGTGCACCAGAAGCCTTTTTAGTACGAGCCTGAAGTCCTTGAACACTGACATGAAGATGTGTAGTGCTATTTATGCACTGATGGTGCCAGAACATCCAGATACTTTATTATTTGCTTTCCTCAAAAATGTGGCGTCGCCCTAGACTGCATAGAGACCAAGCCATTTGTTTAATATTTTATGGGGATGAAAGAGAAGAACAAGACAGATGAAACCAGTGTCCATGGAAATGAAAAGGAGTGTACTGATGGTTATTATTCTGGTGTGGAAGACCAGGACACTTACTCCTTGAGGTGCTCTGATTCTCTTTGTCGATTACCTTCCCCTATTGTCCACACATATGTAGATCCCTGGACGGTTTTTTTAATTGATGTTTTAATCCAAATTACCTGTTTTCAGGATATAAATCATAAATCTGAAAGGTAATGAAAGCTTTTAGTGAGTGTATGAAAGAGAATACGGATCACAGGCCTTACAACCTCAGTGTGAAGCGAATTGGCAATATCACACCCTGAGTGTGTGTTTACACCTTGTGTGAAGCTCTTGGCTTTAGACATACTAACTTTTGAACAAATACATACATCTGATTTTAAGCATAAACATTTGTCATCAATTTATGTATGTAGCATGTATGCATAGATAATACATGTGTGCATATTAAAAAAAATCACTTAAGGCACCTAATTGAGGAAAATATGTGGCCACCAGTTCTGGCCATGCTCTACAGGGGAATTAAGCTGGTGTTCTGGTGCTTTGCCTATTTGCAAAATGTAAATGCCATGTATGTATGATGTGTTGGCCAATAAATGATGTACTGAATGGTGTCCTTCTTCCATAGTTTGACTGTCTTTCCACTAAGGCAAATGGAGAACAGTTTGACTCATAATGAAATGGAAGGATTGCCTGAAGGTCTGTGGATCATGGGGGAGCTCTGTGATGCCAGCTGTGATATTGGGGTGTCCCTTGTGCTGCCTGGGGTGTCTGGCTGGTGCATGGGTTGGGTACCTTTTGGTGCAGTCACAGAAACTGCTGAATGTCTTAAAAAAAGTTCTGAAAGGTTTTTAAATCTTAAAATAAAGATATGAATTAATTAAATTCACCTTTATTGACATCTGCCTTCCTGGTGTTTGCATATGCTCTTAGTGGTCTGCGCTGAATCCAAAAAGAACTCATTTGGAGGGATTCAGAGGATGGCTTTTTTCCTCCTTTAAGGCTGAGATAGAAACGTGTGACCCAACATGTTTGCTGTCACTGGGAAAATGGCTGCAGTCTGTTTGGGACAAGAATGACAGACCTGCTAGGAAGTATGTTGGGATCTCCGTATATTAAACCTGTCTGGAGATGGAGAGGAGGCAGGAGCTGGACAGAGTCCAGGTCTGTCCTTGACTTGTCCTCTATTACCCCCTTTTGAATTCAGAAGAAGTTGTATGTGAATAAAGACTAATGTGAATATGCGTGAGAGAGAAAGAACTTGATTACCCAGTGTGGGATTCCCATAGTGACATGTTGACTTGTGTTTTTTTGCATGGAAAGCTAGTTTCTAGCCTTAGAAAGGCTGGTTCTACTTTGGGAAGGCATTGAAGCACTTGTACGAAGTGCTTTTCCAAGGAGGGCTTTTTTCAAGTCCTGTGTAAACTTGAAATGTCTTTGATTTAGGGAAGGGGGTGGGAGGGAAAGTGAAGTAGTTCCAGGTGCTACTGTCTGTGCATAATGTCTTGCACATGGAGACCCTGTTCTGTTGGTCCTTAGGCAATACTGAGATAAAAAACCCAATACAAACACCTGCACTTGGATCCACCTGCCAAGTTCTGTAGCTTTACACTCCCTTTTCTACAACTTAAAAATAGGAAAGAGGAGGCAGGACATTTTGCTGTGCTTTGGTTGCTTTGTTGAGAGAGACGTATAAACACGTGAGCTGCCAAAATGAAGGAGACAGTGAAACTGCCCTTACGTACGGGGCTCTTGGATGCACAGACAGGTTGGGGAGGAAGGAGCAAACCCCTTCCCTGCCTTGCCTTCTCTCCTGTGTTTAGTGTTCCTGCTGCCATGGGTAGCAAACTAAAATATTTTCATAAAGAAGCATACCTCTTGAGCTGATGTCCCGGAAACTTCTGAATTTCAGGCCTAGTACACTAAAAGGTTGGATCTCTCTCTTCCCAGATAAATTGTGTTTTAAATGTGCTTGGGTTTCTAACTAGAGGGATGCCAGAGCAGGAAAATGTCGAAGTAAATTCAAGGTTTGCCCTTTAATGTTGGCAGCTGCTGTGCAAGATGCATTTTGAAACTGTAATTCTGCTGATGTTAATACAAAGTTGCTTTTTTTTTTTTTTTAAAAATTATGAGATACAATTGTGTTTGTTTTCATTTTCTAATCTTGAAAACAAAGCTGGGTAGAACTGGTTGGTTCTAGCCAGCTCTGTCTCTGTAAGCGCTGGAACCAGTTTAGTTGGGGGTAGGTCAGCAGGCTGAAAGTTTTGTTTAAGATCCTTCGCAACCATGTCAGCATTGTTTCTCTTGTTTAGCTTTTGTGCTAGGCTTGTGAAGGTACAATGCAGCTTGGCCCTTAATGTACAACTGTTTTGGCTTCAATATAGCGAAGCTATAAATAGACACCCCCTTTGCCTCCCTAGCAGTAGGAAATGACTGCAGCAGGTGTTGTCCTCTGCTAGAAATTTGCACATTATTAGTACCCAAGTAAGTTTGGGTTCTTTTTTTTCAAATTGGTTTTCCTGTTGTGTATTTTTTTCCTTTATTAAATGCCAACTGACTGGTGAGCGAGTGTCTTGTTAAAAATTCTGAAATCTTCATTAATGCGAGCAAAATAAAACCAGGAAGGTGTTTTTGATTTATTTCTGTCTCTGCAAAGTCCGTTTTATGTGCCATTTTAGGAGTATTAACAGAAGGCTCAGGAGAGTGGAGTTTTGCTGGTCGCTGGTTAAAATGGTATTTTGGCTTTTAGCTGTGTTGGGATGGAGTTCAGCTCAGGTTTCTCATCGCAGTTCCACCACGGTAACGTTGGTAGATGCTTGAGAGGCTGTGGGCAAGTTTTGTATCCCTGCTTTGTGCTGTGAGTGCCATCAAAAAGATAAACAAGGCTTCTTGTGCAGCAGGGTAGTGCTCAGAGTGAATAAGGCTATTGCAGCCTGGTCTACACTCTAAGTGAGCTTGATGGTGTCAATAAACAAGTTTCCCCTTGACACAAAACCCATCACTGTGTTGAGATTAATTTTCAGTCTCCGCAAAGGGAGGATAAATGCCTTTGTGCTGCTGAGATGGTTTCCTTTCAGCCATGGTGGAGAGCCCTTGTCTCCTTGCCACTGTTGGGTGCTGAAGAAATGGTGAAATCGGGGGAGCTGCACTATGTACTCAACAACATGTGTGTCAACAACAAAAAAGGGGGACAACCCAGTGTTTTGGTTACTGTTTAACATGTATCTGCCTTTATACTGCCTCCTTGCTTCTGTAGATGTGAGAGCTGCGTGGAACTGCTGTTTGTGAGAGGGGCTGGGAATTGCCAGGAGTGCGATACTCCCCTGCGGAAGAGTAACTTCAGGGTGCAGCTCTTTGAGGATCCTGCTGTCGACAAGGAAGTGGAAATTCGGAAGAAAGTGCTGAAAATGTGAGTGTGGTCAGTTAAGACAAGGTGGATGGATGCATCACCATTTTAAAAACTTGACTTGCTCCTCCAGTAGTACAGAGGAGATTTTTTTTTTTTTTAAAGTGACAACCCATAAATCTTGACTTCATTTAGCGTGGAGGGATTTCAGAGAATCTGATTTTATGCAACAACTGAGGGCTGAATCCTTAATTTAGCCTTGAGGGATTCCTGCTTAGCATTAGAAAATGTTGGGTGTTTCTCTGTGGCCTACTTTGGCAAAGATTTGCCTCCTAAATGGAGATGATTAGATATTGAGGACTACAGCTGCTTTCCCTCTGAGGGGGTGAACATGGGGTTGGGGCATGAAACAGGACCTTGATTGTTCTGTTCCCTGGAGACCTCTTCTGAGAGTTGAAGGCCAATTCCCTTCAAAATGAAAATGGACAAAAGAGAAGCTATGTTCACATTGTTTTCTACTCCACACAGCAATTGTTCGTGGAAATACAAGCCTTGCACTACGAGTCTGTCATGTGGATTTCAGAGCTCTTGGAATTGAGATAAATGAGGTCTAAAATTGCTTCTGCCCTTGTGGCCAAGAAACAGCATTTTATAAGGAAAATAAGTGAGACAGTTCATGTGTTGGTAAGAGAGGGTCTGATGGAATGTAACAAAGCTGGAGAGAGTTATGTGTGTGCAAAAATGATGTACAGGTAAATTGTAAGCTTGGCTGTGTTTATCTGAGCACAATACTAAATTAATCACATAATTTTGCTGAGATGTGGGGAGATTGTGGTGTTGAATACCTAGATGTTGATGTGGAAAGCAGTAATAATTTTGATGTTTGATTATAAAGTCTACTAAAGTTAACAAAAGTCAAACCGGAATGAAGTCAACTTAGTTGATGAAACACGGCATGAGGTGTTGTTAGAACAGAAATGTTGTAAAATGCTTGGCCCACTTGGATTTGCCAGATTAGTTTTTAGTAGGCAGAAAAAAAAGTCTCCAAATTGGAATTTGGCCTGAGTTCTTGGGATTAGATTTTTATATGGCTGGGTGTCATGTATCTTGGTCTGCAGAGCAGGCAGAATCTCAGCTTTGTGTTTTCTTGGGAAGCAAGCCTTTATGTCTTGGCTTTCAGAGGCTGTCCAACTAGCCAGTTGTCCCTTCGTCGTCTTACTTTTTTCCAGCTATCAAAAATTGCATAAATGAGTTCTGGTATAGTCTGTTGATATGAAATAAGATAATTTTTAGCATTTTCACAGTTTGCTGCTGACACGTGTTTTCCGTTGCTGGCACGAGGCCAAACTCCCTTTTCTGTTACGTCTAGAAAAGCTTTTCTTGTGGGTGTTACTGTTGTCTCTGTTAACAGATTTCTCATGATGAAGGGCCAGCTTGGAATCAGTATGTGCTAGCCCTCTGTGCTCCTGTTTACCTGTAACTCTGGAAAAGGAATTGGCAAACAGTAGGCAAAGATAACATGGATTTATCTCAGACAGGCTCCTTTCTTGGAAACAAGCCCCACTGTCTCCTTGTAAAGATTCTGTACATTGGTCAGTTGTGGGAGCTGCAAAGCACAGTGTCGATAAAACTAGGTCAATCCTTCCTATGCTTCCAGCAAGATCCTTGTAGAGTTGAAATCACATCTTAATATAAACACTGTTTCTCTTCTCTCGAAGATACAATAAAAGAGAAGATGACTTTCCCAGTCTAAGTGAATATAATGATTTCCTGGAAGAAATAGAAGAAATTGGTAAGTCTTAATGCTTTCATTTTTGATGTGCTGTGCTCCTGAGACCATAGGCTTTTATCTTCTGACTCAGCTGCCTATGAGAATGTCTAAGTTGAGTTTGTTTAATAGGATTTATCAGAGTATCAGATGTTTATCTAATTACTTTTTTCTGTACATTTTTAATCATATTTGCTGAATTGTAGGACATTAAGTAAAACATTTTATCTCCCAGTGAAAAAAAAAACCCATGATTGAAAGAGGAAATAGTGCTTCATGGCTGGAAGAGAAAGGCTTGCAGGGGATTGTTGGTATTGCACTGGGGAAGATTAAACAAAGAGAGGAGAAATTGAAATTTTCATTATATGCCTCCATTAGCTTTATCTACCATGACAGAAGCCATATGGTGTCTTTCATCATTTTTGCTTCTGCAAGTACAGTAGGTGAGGCTGCTTTGAAGCTGATGACCTTACATACCACTGTGGTAGCGTTTTACGTTGCTGTGCAGAAAGAGAAGGTTGAGGAACAGATATTGATTTCTTTGGATTAGTTGAAGCAGAACTTTGCCCTTTGGGAAGTGACTATGTTATCAACGGAGTTTATTTTCTTCTTAGTTAGGGTGACTTGTGATTTATGGTGGAGTGATGGGCTTTACTTAAAAAAACAAGGATGTGTTCAAAGGAGCGACTCCTAAATGGTTTGGTTCTTGGGTTTTATGAGATTCTGAGGCTTTTCTTTCTTTGTTCTGGAGTCTGAAGAGGAGGCTTAGAACACAAAGAAGAGGGAATGAATGTGATTTGAAAGAAAACATGGAGATGCTACCCCCCCCTTCAGTTTCTGAAAGGAGCCCTTGCTCCTCTTTGCACTGTGGTGTTTTGTAGGAATGTGTCCTGTACACTTACTGCTCAGAGTAATCTGTCATGTTTTTGTTGGCATTAGGAGGCTGAGACTGGAGAGCTAAGTCCTGTGGCTGGGAAACACCAGGGATGCTCGTGGGTCTGAGTATCTGGAGACGATGTGGGTGTAGCTCTGTATGTTTTTCGGATGGTGTGGGGCAAGGAGTGAGTGAGTAGGAAGAATGGTTGCTCCTTAGCCAGAGGATTCTGGAAGAATCTGTGTGTTCATGGAAAGGAAAACTCTTTTTTATTCATGTAGCATTAAATACAGGTTTTCTACTCAATGCTGATTTTCGGTGTCTGCAACAGGGTAGTTAAGCTTTACCAGAAGTTGCATGAATCTCATCACTTTGTGCAGAATTTTACAATTCTCCAGCTCTTGGGATTAGGTTGTTAAAATTCAAATGGTTCCAGAGCCTTGGTAACTTGATTTAGCAGCAACAGAATTCACGGCTGGTCTTTGTAGCCTTTTTGAAAAGAATTATGCTGGCCCTGCAAATACATCATGAAGAAGCTTGATAGATAGAGTTGGTAGGGATTGGAGATAGTTGCCTGAATGGGACACCTGAAATACTGTAAGGAATAGGAAGTTCAGCTATCTCCTTGTTTGTTCATGTAGCAGCCAGGCTGATGGGAGGAAAGAAGGGTGGCTATCAGAAGGCTCTTAATTTTCACCATCAAAGGGGGCACTTACAATCTACCAATTTAAGACAGATTGAGAAACTGGAGAATGGGTTAGATTCAGGATTCACCCTGGGTAAGAATTTAGGCCCTGGTCTGCTTTCCTTGCTGATGAAGCTCTTTGTAGCTGTTTTCCTCTCCCTAAGCCATTCTCTGCCTGCGCTCCTGGGCAGAGTTCTCCACCTGGCAGTTAACTGGTACATGTGTGGCATGGCTGAACAACATGTTAAAGGTGTCTCTGTATGGTCACTTCCCATTTTACTGCTGAGAGTATTTAATTTTTTTTGCTGTACATGAATTCCCTGCTCATTTCTGCATGTGGAAAAAATGAACTGTGTGACAGGAAAGAAAGGGCACAGCCATGCAGTGCAGAGTTTTGTCTTGTGGAGCCAGTGCACAGCAGGTTGGTAGTAGGTGATGGTCGTTGTTCAAACTGCCAGGGTAGGAAGCTATGGAGCAGGGAAGTGGATTCCCCTTCTTCTCCCTACAGCCCCCCCACCCCCAAACTTTCCATCTCTCTATGGAAGGTTGAAGCACAGCTTTACCCCCTTTTCTTTTTGCTGCTAAGTCTTGCTTCCTAAGTTGTTGTGAGGGTTTAAATGAAGTTGTTGCTTGGAGAGACAAAATGTAAACATCCTGTGTAAGGATACTTCATGTGACCCTGGCACAATTCTGATAGTTTTTCCAAACATTACAGGTAGGTCAGCTCCAACACTTGCAGCAATTGCACTGTCTTGTTCCCTTGATGTGATACATGACCTCACTTGAAACATATTTTCGCCCTCTGTATCAGGCATGTTGTTCTTACAGACTTTTTCTATTTAAAGAAAAGATTTGGGTGGTGCAGCAAAAGTGTGGGGAAGGTCAAACAAACATTAGGGTAGTCACCTCTTAAGACTTCTGTTATAAAAAACACATTTTTGAAGTGGTTTTGAATGTAGCCACTAAATAATGCTTTGGGCTAAAATGTGTTATACAAGGCTTTAAATAGAAACCACATTTTAAAGCAAGTTTTCCCCAGAAGAAAAAATCAGTTGGACAATTTGAGAACATTGTAAACACAGTTTGTTGTCATTAACACTGGGAAGAAAAAATTAAAGTGAAAGGGTTAAAACCTGCCTTTGGGAAAGGTGGGGGCAAGATCTAGTGGAGTAAGTCAGGTCTATGCCCATACGATGAGTGGGCCAAGTCTAAACTTTTGAGTGTTGTTAAAAGTTACAGGCTCTGGACATCATGCAAACTATGCTCCCTCTTTCTACAAGGTTTTCTTCTTCCCCCAAGGTTTTCTTCTTCCCCAGAAGACCTCCATAGGCAATTTTTCAAAACCTGGTGTGTAAGCTCTCCAGAGCAGGGCCCGCCTCCTAGCATGTGTGTTCACACCGCCTGGCACCGCTCTCCTGATACCTGCATGAGGCCTCTAGGCATTACCACAACACAGTTGTTAATAGTAATTACAGCTTTTTAAAAACATTCAGTACATTCAGCTTGGAAGGAAGCTACTGTATTTGTGCCCTTTGGATTCCTGTATCTTGTTTTACTCCTCTAAGACTTGATGCAATACCAGCTGCCTAGTGACATGTCTTGCTCAGAGCATTTATCTCGTGAGCCATCTTTGGGTAGAAAGGATTTTGGTATCTGTAATCGCTTGTGGGTTGTGTTGTTTATTATTTTGTGGGTTTGGGGTTTTTTTTTTTCCTCCTCTCTGTGTGTATGTGGATGGTATTGCTGGCCCTGACAGTCGGGATAACCAAACTGGAAATTGTAATGGATCTTTGGTAAAAGTTCCCAACCATCTCATCTGAATGTAGATTTCGGTACCACCGTGTTCCAGTCAGAAGGATCTTTCTTAGACTGATGGGGCTGAGTGATTTCAATCATTTTTTACTATGCTAAGGTTTTTTTTTTTTTGAAAATTATTGTCCCAGTAAAAGACAACTGAGGATAACCAGAAATAATTCTTAATACCTAAGTAGACTTTTCTGCTTTAGCTGTGTGTTTTCTTTTTGTTTCTGATAATTATTTTTTATAATAACAGAATAGTTATTTGGAAGGGACCTGTTAAGAAGTATTCCATCTGTTTTGCCCCTTGCCCCCCTCCTAGCTATCTTAAAAGTACAGTGGCAGAGGTTGGCCCAAGCATTGAAAGCACCAACAGTAGGTGCTACGTTGGCTTTGGGCTCCCCAGGCACACTGAGGCAGCAGTGGTGTCTCCCTTCACAGTGCTCAGCCCAAAGCAGTTGCTCTTCTGCCATTTCTGGTCTCTAGCTGGTGATTTATGAAGATGATGGTCGAGGAGTTGTTTGTAGTAGGGTGGGAGGAATATTTTTTTATAGCAAACTAATACTAATTTAAAATCTCTTGGCTGGTTCATACCAGCAATGCAGATCAAATGCTCTCAGCAGAGTGCTCTCTGCTGTCTTGCCAGAGAGGGAGAGGGAATGTTCCTACTATTTGAATAGCAAACATTTTTGCATGGTAACATTACTGTCTCTTAAGGAACTTGGAGAAGTCTCAGAAAGTTGGCAGTATCGAAGACTGAAGCAGGGAGATTTTGATGGACATAAAGCCCTGCAGTGGGGTGATATTCATTCATGCTGTGTCTCTAGACAAATTTTTGTGCTGTATAATTCGAATTTTTGTCCCATTTTCATGTTTCATTTATAACTAGGAAAATATTTTTCCATTTGTTGTAGAGTTGGATAATAAACGTTGTTTAGAAAAACAGCAAAAGTCTCCCTGTAGAGGCTGAATTTCAGAAGTAGGGAGTTTTACCTAAATAGAATGAAATGTTTCAGAAAAAACACAATAGTCTTCCTGTTATACTTCAACAGATGTCTCAAGGCAAGTCATTTCATAAACCAACCAATGTGAGATGGATAAGTAGATAAATAATTGTTGCATACAAAACAGCTTCTGTTTCTTTTCCCTGAAGGGTTTCAGGCCTCTTATATCGGCTTATGCTATATTTCAACGTGGACAAAAATAAGTCTGTCTTCTCTTTGAAACCTTTTCAGACTAGCCATCTGCTTTGCCAGTCATATTCAGATCTGTACCAATATTTTTTCAGGGCAGGTGTAGCATATGAGTTAGGTTTTTTTAACTCTTTATGATTCTTCTAGTTTTATGACTTGTATTTAAAAAAAAAGCCAACCTAGCATTTGACAGAGTTATGTTTAGAATAAACTCCTGGCAAAACCCAAAGCAGACAAAATAATAATAAAAAATCCCACTGCATAGTCCTAGCTATATGTAAAAGGTGAGATGTGGAGTATTGGTGGCAGTGTTCTTTGATTTGATAATTGCTGTTTTTTCAATGCCAGGCAACTTGTGGAGGGGACAAAGGAGAAGAGAAATAATCTCTTAATTAGCTTTTGTGGCCTAGCACCCCTTACAAAATGGACTTGTCAAATGTAATTGTAAGGATACAATGGCCAGAGCTTGTATTCTCTAAATATTGACGACGTTTGAAACTCATTAAAGATACATCAGATAATATGCTGGGAGATGTTCTGGCTGGTTCATTGGCCACTGGTAACCGTGGGATGTCAAAGAGCGTTGTTTGTTTTGCTGCTACAGTGTTTGTTGTAGGAAGGGAGATGTTGTTTTCATCTATTACAGGACAGCTGTTGTCACTAATGTTGATACAGAGACATCCAGGTCTCAGCACTATTGCAACAGGATGTAGCTTTTCAGGATTTTATGTCTTGAAATATGAACGTCTTAGTTTTGAGGAACAGATGCCGGGACCAAGCTAATGTTCCTCTTCAGTGGCTATGAATTAATATTTAGTGCAAGAAATCTGCTTTGGCCTTCAAGGGTGTGAGAGGTATGAATCTTTGATTGCTGTGTCCTACTGTATCCTCAAGTTGCAGAGTAGAGCAGAATTGGTATGGTCCAAGGAGATCTGGTGGTTGTAAGGATTTTACCTGTGGTTTGGTTCCATCCAGAACAGAAAACAGAAGGAGAAATAAACCTTGTCTCACCTTGCTGTGAGCAGAGCAGTGGGCATTTAAGGTGACCACACAATTGGGTATTGAAGAATTCTTAAGCACTGATGCAGAAACAGATCTCTTGCATGGAAATGTTACTTCATATCAAGCAGGAAGATAAAACCGGCTTTTCTGAGTAGCTGTAAATAAAGGCAGGCATCTGCATATGTCTGAAATTTGCCTGCTTTCCCCAGTATGAGTATTGAATCTTGTGGTTTGTGTTTTACAAACACAGATTCGTAAAATAATAGGTGAGCCTATTAAGGGCAATTGTGAAAGGAGGAAGAAACAACCCCTGAAAGTTTCAAGCAGTTGCAAAGCTTGGATCATCAGCTTATTGCTGGATTATTTTTAGAGAAATACACAAGATGTTCAGGAGCCTAAAGGCATTTGGCATCTCATCTTGCTTCTCTTGCACCTGAAGGTGGCATCTGGGCATCCTGCTAGCACAGCATGCCTCATGTGCTATTTCTTTCTTGTGTCGTCATCGAAGAGTTTGGAGAGCTGCTGTGTGGATTTAAGTTGTAGGAAGTGCTGACATTCCCGTGCAGCTGCTGTCATTGCAGAGCCCTGGGCTGATTGTATGCTGGCATTTTCACATGACAATTCTTCTCTGCTGTAATACTGAAATGTTAAGCTGCCTGTCAGCTGGGAGCTGTAGGCTGGAAAGTTGGAGGTCAAATCTTCATTAAAATTCAAAAAAAATTAGAGTAGAATAACATGTTTTACTAAGGAAATGTTGCTATGACCAGAAAGTGTATGTTTGCTACAAAATGAAATTAGAAAATAATTGTTATGCTTTTTGGAGAGGAAAAAATAAAATAGATTTGAAATGGGTAACTTGCTTCCAAAAACCAAGGAGCTGAACTGTGAATGGCTTGTTTGGGTTATAGTAGTGCCCAAAAGTCCTACGTGGGATGAGATAACCAAAGTAGGTTCTGCATGTGACTATAGTAAGGAGAGACAGAGGACTTTACAGGAGAAAGGAATTTTTATTCCCCTGCTCCTGGTTGTCATAGGTGGGACACCTCCAGTAGAGAGGCTCAGTGGCCTGCCCACGGGCAGTAATGAAGTTGGAAACTGAAGCCAGGTGTTGATTCTCAGTCAAATGGTTAAACCTCAAAACCAGCCTGGATCTTGGATCACTTCTGAAGTGAGGGTGATTGGGAGAGATGGGTGGAAGAGTTCAGTTCATTTAGGAGCCAGGCTTACAAGCTTTGTGCTGATGTTTTCAGTAGAACCTCCTTCCCTTCCTCAGGACTTGACTTCGCTCAATTGCTTTGCTGCTGTTTTCTTGTGAAGGGTTTCTCCATGGTAGTGAGAATTTCCCTCCTGCTTTTATAAATTTACTGTAGCCACATGACAGAGCTCTTGGAGGCTTTGAGTGCTGTATATTGGCAGTCATCTATAGCTTTAAAGCCATGGGCATGAGCCTAGTATCCATTCTGGATGGTGATCACCAAGCGACTTCCCAGTGATAATGGCTTTCAGTTGGAATTCACTTGACCCACAATTGAACCAGTGACCTAGAGGTGAAAGGCTCAGGCATCGTATCAAATTACTATTCATCCAAACCATCTACATCTTTCAAGCTGTTGATTATAGAAACTGTTCAATTTCTTGAGGTATCTCCCATGCCATGTGTAGATAATTGGGAATGTTGTGCTAAATGATGGAGCTAGCTGGCTGACCCTGTTTGCTTATAATTACGTGAGATACAATCTGTCACTATAAAGAGACATCAAAAGAATGTAACTTAAACTGTTAATCTGGATGCATCTGCAGATTCCTCATCATAAAGGTACGTTGGTGCCTCTTAAATTATCAAATAATGTGAAATTTTTTTGCATATCTGAGGCTTTGAACAGGCTCTTTATGAATTAGATAATCTTAAGAAATGGAACGATGTAGTTTCTAACCTTGTCTGAATATGTTTAGCCTAATTTAATTTTAAAGGTGTCACTGTGTTATTAGCTGTAACTGCTACTTGAAAAGGTTAATATTTTATGAATAATATTTTGATTCTTCACGTGTATCACAAAATAAGATGCAAACCTTGATTTTTATCTACAGATATATAAACCTTAAGGAGCTCTGCTGGCTTCTGTTGAAGTTTGCAGTGATTTAGCAGGTTGTGTCTTGTTTTACAGGGCATATTTACATAAATTTTGTTATTCTGATGTTTATATTTGGTCCTAGAAGGGATAGAGAACGAGTAGCATTTCTTTGTCATAGTCATGCATGCCAGTCTAATACTTTTCTTTCTAATATTTCTGCAGTATTTAACTTGACAAACAATGTGGATTTGGAGAACACCAAAAGGAAAATGGAGCTGTACCAGAAGGATAACAAAGAAGTAATTCAGAAAAATAAGATAAAACTGGTTAGTTAACTTCTTCTCTACCCTACAATTTTTATTCATTAAAAAATTAAAGGATTTCTGAAGTGGAGTACTTTCTGTAACATCTTAAAAACAAGTGAAAAGCTGAAGGCACTGTGCAGATACTGCTTTGTAGTCAAAAAAAGTAATATGCTAATAGTCTGCAATACTGATGTTTAGTACTGCTTAAAGAGATTAAATTGATAGTGGAAATGTAGTTATGCTTTATTTTGAGGAGGGCTTAAAAAGAGGCACAGGCAGTAAAGTCTGCATCTGCTGTATCACCACTGCATGTGTGCTGGCCATGTCATTGGACAGTAGCCATGAGAGACCAAGTTCATTCCTATAGTAGGACAATCGTTCCTTTCTCATCTGAAGGAAAAAGGAATCCAGACACAGACACTGTGAAGCTCCCAGGAGAGAGGTGTAAAACTGAGGGAAAGCACAGGTCTGTTTTATGCAAAATGGAAAACAAAAGGTGTTGCAGCAATCATTGAAACTTCTGTTTCTGAGAGCTGATAACATCAAGAGCATGGTGTACCTGATCTGTATGCAAAATACACGGTTCTTTGAAGATCTATTCATTTAAAATATGGCTCAGATATAATTTGTTCTTTAAAAAGAAACTTGCAAGCATTTCTTTCTGTAAGAAAAAAGTAATCTGTTAAATATTTTTTCAGCATAAAAATACACATTGTTACTGGTTCTTGAAGGAAAATGTCTACCCAGAGTGTGACATAACAAGGTTTTGTGTTTGTATTCCAGTTGCTCTAAGGACTTGCTTTCAAATCAGTAGGGGTGAAATCCTCACTCCCCTGAAGTCTGTGGCAAAACTCCCAGTGATTTCTTTAGCTCTAGGATTTCACAGGAGGAGATTGGAATCTGAAAAATGTTTGTTTGAACCTCTTCCTTTTAAAGGCAAGGAAATTTCCCTAGGGGTCCATCTCTGATCTGTTATCCTGTCTCTGACACTGTGCAATATCCTATGCTTCAGAGCTTGAAGAGACCTGCCAAATCTTTGGCTCCATGTCTTATTTTACAATGTAGGTGCAACCTCTGGGGTCACTGTGAAAAGTAGTGTGCTCTGCCTGCAGCCCACCTTCCTGTTCATGTACGTGACTTGCAAAAACAGCCTGTGCCTTAGCTGTATGATCATATCACACAGCTCAGTAATACTCTGTACCCTCCCAAGCCCCCTGGGCCTTCTGTTTTCTGTACTGTAGGGTCTTGCTGTGCTAGCGGCTGGCTGGTGGAAGCTGGGCAAGCCTGCGTGAATCAAGAGTTAGTGGAGATCTGGAGACATTTCATTTCTTTTCCAACACTTGAAACATTTAACATTTCTTTTTCAACAGTTGAAACATAATAATAGACTTGACACAGTTGCTCTTACAAAAACTGCATGATCTTGCCCATAAATTTACCCCTCTCCCAAAAGCTGAAATGGTGCTTTCTCTAGCTCTTTTTGTCAGGTTCTGGAATGTCTTTTCCTCCTTAAATGGTAAAATGTGCCCTAATTTCTTGCCTAAACTTCTTATGGCCAGTCATTGTCCCTTCATTCTTGCACTGACATAAATTTTTCTATCCACTGTAATAGCTTGCTTCTGAGGGATACAGATATTCTCTGTCCCTCTTGGTGTTTTTGTTAGCCTTTGCCTGTTCTAGTTTGAATTTGTGTTTGGCAGGCAGCAGGGAACAGAATTGAATGCAGTATTGTAGCTGAGATCGTAACAGCCTCTTATAAAAGAGCACTCTTTTTCCATCTCTACTGGAAATACGTTGACATATGTGATCCCAAGGCGGTGGTTCTCTTGTAGTGCTGTCATATGAGAGGTTCAGAATTGGTACTGGTCAAGTTAAGCATCACAGAGTTGCAGAACGTTACGAGTTGGAAGGGGCCTTGGAAGGTAGTCACAGGGTAACTTGTTACACGAGATTTTTAATTTCATTCATGTCCTGGTTGTCAGCTGGGATATAGTTAATTTTCCCCAGAAGCTGGGAAGGGGACACAGCCAGGACAGCTGACCCAAACTAGCCAAAGGGAGGTATTCCATACCATGTCGTGTCATGCTGAGTATATGAAGGGGACTGGTTGGGGAGGAGTTGTTGCTTGAGGATTGGCTAGGCATCGGGTTCTGGGCATGGAGCCAGTTGTATTGTGTATCACCTGCTTAGTATATTTTTTTACAAGTATTGTTGTTGTTAGCTTCCTCTTCCTTTGCTGTCCCAGTAAACTGTCGTAATCCTCGAGTTTTACCTTTTTTTCTTCTGATTCTCCTCCCCATCCCCTGCTGCTGGCTGGGGGTAAAACATGACAACTTGCTGCTTTGTTCAGTCTTGAAATAGTTTTGTCTGGACTATGTGTTACGAATGTGGTTTTAAATTTTCTTGATTGCCCTTTTGGGAATGTGGCAGTGTTACACTTTGTTTACTACTTACCATTTACTATCTTTACTGTACTTCAGACTTTACCATGATCATCTTTATTTCTTCAGTTGTTGGGACTTGGTTATCCTTAAGCTTGACACAGCTGTTACTGGCTATTGAACTAATTTCTTCTGTTTTACTGTTTTGTTTGGTCTTCCTTTCAGAAATACTTTTATCTAACTTCTGATAATACTTTGGTCTTTCCTGTGGTCTGATCTGGTTTAGGTTTGTGTATCAGCTTCTGATTATCATTTTTCTGGGTTGGTTCTTCAGACAAGGTCTGTCAGTGCTTCCCTGTAAGTTCTCCTCTGTTTCAGTGCACATTCCAAGCTGTCTTTAGACATAAATATGGAAGAGGCTTGGAATGTCTTAAAGATCCTGAGCTTTTCAGTTCTGTTGACTAAACTAACTGGATCCCTTAATTCTCAGAAATAACCCTAATTAGCACCTTGGGATTTCTTTTTGTTTGTGGTGGGTGTTTTTTGCTTTCTTTCATTAAATGCAAAAAGAATCCAGTGTCAGGTGGTGACTGGTTAATGACCAGCTCTTTGAGTACCACTGCTGTCCTAACCCAACTGCTCCAAGGGGTTATGCATTGGTGAAGGTTCAGGCTGCCAAGGAGACAAACCTGGGCTGTGTTTTAGTGAGATGAGGATGAGCTTGGTGTGACACCAGATTGCTTCTTGACCATCCTACTTCCACCCAACTGTGCAGGGTATGTATATGTACAATACCAAGTTAATGTCTACAATCATGTTTGAAAGTAGGGGGTAAAAGAAACACTCCAGTATGTAAAGAATCAAATGTCAGGAGCCAATAAATGTATGTTTATTAAGTGTCTAAATATTTGCTAATAGTTGTTATGTTAGGTGTAACTGTATACAGATGTTCACAGAGAGAAGTTTGTAAAATCTTAACAGTAGTGAAAATAACAGCACTAGTAGCACGATTGCACCTAAGGTGGCTGACAGTGTCATGCAGTCTACCTTGCTTGACCAGGAGGATGTCACTGTGCTGGTGAGATCCTCAGGTAGCTCTGCTCTAAGGCAAACTTTACCTAGACATGATTGCTTGTGACTTACCATCTGAAATCAGACGACACGTTCAAACTTGCAGCGTGTGCTCCAAGACCGAATCACAAACCACAGGCTCTGCCGCTTTTTCACTGCGAGCACTTCTTGCAGTTTCATGTACCAGTGTGCATCCTGTTGGTGCACATCATCCAGGAGCTCTTCTAAGAAAGAGGAGGTGGGTTGGTTGCCACAACTGCTAGTGACAAAATGAAAGCAGCTTCTGTTGGGTTGGTGGTAGGTGGTGAAATCTGTCAGCTCTTGCATCCAGGAGTTGCTGGACCTCACTGGAACCCATTGGCTTCATCTGCCTGGTAAAAGGATGTTTTTCAGCATATTCTGGCATATATCAGATCTTTGTGCTTTATGATATAACTTCAGGGTGTTTTTTTGTTACAAGAACAGATTTTGCTAAGCTTTTGGCTGAAACTGCTTCCGTGGATTAATAATCTATTTAAATTTTATGAAGTTTTAGTTATTTCTGCATTTTCACTGTGTCTCCTTTTGCTTTAGTATTTTTGGTGGGGCAGATTATGAAGATATTCTCTGTATGTTATTGTCCTGTACCTTTTTATCACCGAAATGATGTGCTTTTGATTCCCTCTTCTGTATAAAGGAGGTTAGCTATAATCTTTTCCCCCCACCATCGATAAACTCTCCTCTTTCTACTTCTACTATTTCAAATACAGATGACTTAATAGCTTATGGCTTAAAAAAGACTCTTCAAGAGGTAAATCCTAAAACAAAAGCTAGTGCCTATGTACTAGTTACTTCTTGCTTCTTATGTGGCACATCACTTCAAATTATATAGGAAAAATTAAGAATTTTCTAGGAAATGTGACCTTTTTATGGTTCATGCTTAAATATCTTTCAGGTTATTAGCTTCTCTCAATATTCACAGATTTGTCATTTCTTATTTGTCTTCTATGTCTCTGTTATGAAGCACATAGCATACTTTGCACACAAGATACAGCTGATCAGAGGAGCAATCAGGAGCTGTATTGTGGGATTATATTTTTGGTCACCCACTTATATCACTTGAAGTGTAGGATGTGTGGGAGCAGAGAGGTACCTTTCTTTTAGAGTGGAGGTGTAAGTAAAACCTATTGTTGTTGTCTAACATTTAAAGAGCCAAGATCCAGGTGGTTACTTCCTAGTGCAGAGAGCAGCAAAGAAAAGTCTTCTAACTTTGCTCTGGACATTAAGAGGAGGTCGAATCATAATCACCTTAGAATTCTGCCTTCAAAGGTAGAATGTGGCTGCATTCTCCTTGCTTGGTCCATCCTAGGCACTTTGGTAGTCAGTAGAGCTGAGGGCAGGCTTTGTCTGCCCAAGCAGGAGGATTGTGATGAGTTAATTTCTAATTTCCATTTCAGACACGGGAGCAGGAAGAGCTGGAGGAAGCTTTAGAGGTAGAGCGACAGGAAAACGAACAAAGGCGACTGCTCATACAGAAGGAAGAACAACTACAGCAGATGATAAAAAGGAAGAATAAGCAGGCACTCTTGGATGATCTGGTGAGTAATGAAACCAAAGGCTTCGAATGCTCAGTAGCAGACCAAGCAGTAAGTACACTGACATGAATCTGTAGAGTGGTTAATGTGTGGAATTAACACATCTGCCCCTTTCTGTCTGCTTGTCTTGACTGTTTTGTGTTACTGTTCTCTCACCCTTTGTTCATTTGAATATTTCAAACAACTCTGGTTTTGGTAAACCAGACTAGAGGAAGAGTGCATCTGGGACTGAACTTACTCGGACTACTTGTTCAGAATGTCCAGGGCTGGTTAGAAATTAATTCTGTGAGATCATTCTTGGCTGTTTGAACACAAAATTAACCCTGGATAAGAATCTAGCAAGGAAAAATGCAGGAGGGTTGTGGGTTTGTTTGTTGGGGTTTATTTTTTTAAATAATTTTTCTGGTTTTGCCTGTTTTGGGGTTTTTTGTTTCTTTTCCTAGTTGAGCTTCCATTGAAAGCCCTTTTCTTGTTGCTAGTTGACATGTGGAGATATATTTCAGAAATTGCTTTAGTGAGTCCAGCCACTTTGTTTACTTATAAGTTGATATTTGGCTGCATCTCTGAAGAAGACCTAGTATGTAAGTCTAGATTTCTACTGAATTCATTGACATTATGGAAGCTACAGGCTTTGACTGGGATCAAGGATGGCTTGCATTCGCATAGCTGATACAGTGACTACTCCACCTTGAACCTGCTGTGCGATGGGTGAGTGTCTGTCACGTCTAAGGCCAGGTAACTGCCTACTTTCATTGCAGTTGTCACCAGCTGAAGGCATCTGGTTTGGCCTGTGTCTGATCACCCTATGTGTGAGGGGTTTAGAGAGGAGCTACCAAGTTGTTTCAGCCACAGTGTGAACTCCTGCCACTGTTGGCTTGTTAGGCAGTCCCCAATAGTGGGTGACAATCTGGTGTGCTGAAGCATGGTGGTAATTGGAAGCTGCTTCATAAGCTCAGCCACCTCTGCGAGGGGGAGATGGTGAAGAACAGTAACCTCATGAATTATCTGAGTGTTAATCAACCTTTTTTGAGTCAGAGCACCTACATGATAGGTGGTCCTTTTTGTTTTCAAAAACTGCTAATGGGAAAATATTTCTTGCCTTGAGTGTGTCATGTTCTCTTACTGCTAGCTTCTTGTGTGTGAGTTGCTCCTTTTGAAGTGAATGAAGCTTGGATTCATTTCAAGGAGGTAAGAAAAAATGTAGGCTACTTCTGGAAATTCTGTTTATCTTGTCTTTGGCTAAATTTACTACTGATTCTGCATCTGAAACGGAGGGATGATGTGTGGGCATAGAGAAGCTCACTAGATGTTATTTAAACCAGGCTCACATCTCAGTTTTTTAAGATACACTTCCGGGTGCAGACATGTGTGCACACATGTTCACTTGCTCTAACACCCATGAGAATAATCTGTGTGTAACCTTGAAGGAAATAAGAGGGTGTATATTAATGCACTCGTGCACAGCTATGCCAGTTTGGTTTAAAGCTGCTTAGCAGATTTAAGTCAGAATCTCTCATTGTCCTGGTTCTGGCCAGGCCAGAATCACCCTCCCCAAGCAGCCAGCCCAGGTGAGCTGAGTTAGCCCAGGCTCTTTTTCACACCACCTGGCACCACTCCCCCATAAAAGGCGCTCACTGGGGAGGGGTGCTCCTGGGTGCCTCCAGGGCAGTCCGTGTGGGACCAGGGCACCCAGTTGGTCTTTGCATGGTGCAATGTATTATCACTGGGTGGGAGCATAATTGGCTGTTATTGTTCTACTTTCATGGTGATTTTGTCAGTAAGCTGTCCTTATCCCAACCTTTGGAGGCTTTGTCTGTTTCTCCTCTGGGAATGAGCTGCATGTGGTGCTCAGCCACTGTTTGGGGCTGAACCACCACACTCACTTATTCCAGTTTGTCTTGCGTTACTAGAGCATCACTTCCTATGTTGTTTCCTTAGCTTTTAAGATACAGATGCTTTTATCCTTTTTCCTGGAAAAATAGAGTTCCTTTTTGAACCAGCGCAAAGGCCCTACCATGAAGAGAGTGCATCAGTGTGGAATTTAGGAGTTTCAGGGGCTGCTGAAGAGCTGCCTTTTTCTAAGCCAGGAGACCTGGCAACTTGTCATTGGATTTGCTGGAGGAAGCGGGTGTTTCATTTTTGTATGCAAAAGCAGAGGAGAGCAGAAAGGGTCTTTGAAAACCCCTCAAATCTGGAACTTTGCAGCAGGCAGTTCTCTTTT
The DNA here is from genome assembly GCA_013400835.1 of Zapornia atra. Lineage (NCBI taxonomy): Eukaryota > Metazoa > Chordata > Aves > Gruiformes > Rallidae > Zapornia > Zapornia atra. Next base: position 307,257 of record VZTU01014806.1, on the reverse strand, counting down.
CACATTAAAGGTGAAAGTGCTTTCAATCCACACAAGGATCAATTAATAGAATCTCCACTATGAACTTGAATTTAATGTCTCAGAAGAGAATTTTTGAACTGGTTTCTGAATTGTTTCAATCCTGTTCCAAAACACTCTCTTAACTTACTGGATACTAGTGGTGGTGTGTGTTTCAGTGTGGGTGTCTTGGTTTTTGGTTTTGGTTTTCTTTCACATGGCAGTTGATTTCACTGGAAGCCTACCTCACCAGATGGCTTGAGGAAAGACTGGTTATAAATAATCCTTAAAACACGACCAAAATAGGTAGTTTTACTTGTCATTGCATATGTATTGCTATTAAAACATATCTTAATATTCTAAAACCAACAGAAAGGTGATTTTTTTTTTTTTTTAAAAGGCTGAGGAAGGAAACCAGGCATTTTTAAGTTGTGTCTCTGTTGATGAAAGGGCACTGTCAACTTAAATTTGAGCCAAAACTTGCTTTGTAATAATAGAGGTTTATAAAACCAGCACTGAAGTGTTTGTATAATGACTTACAAAGTCTCTGGAAAACCAGCAGTTGTTAAACAAATAAACATTTCCTATGGTCTCTAAAACCCCCTCTAATGTTGTGCTGCAAATCTGAAAATGCATCTGATCATAAGCAAGGCCTAACTGAGAAGTGTAGTGAAAGCAAACGTAAGCAGTAGTAGCTCAAAGAGCTACCTTAAAAAATAAAACCTTCCATCTATGGTTGCTGGTATTGTGCTAAAACAACACGGATTAAGTTCTGGTTACAGTAGTACCAGTGGCAAAACTACTGACTTGGCAGGATTGTGAGTGTATAGAGAGGTGGGAAGCTGATGTTTCTTTGACCCGTTGGTTTTGAATCATCTCTTTTGGCTGCATCACTTGGTGCTGGGAACCTAAAGCCTACTTAACCTGGATCTTGGTCATTTTTGTGACGATATCCCCTCCCTGCCCCATGCCCCCTTCTCTTTCCTCTCACTGGGCAGCAAGAGAAAAATATAAGACTTTGTTGCATGGTGCAGGTAGAGATGTCAGGACTTTTCTGACCATTTTACCTTTGGTGCTTAAATCCTAATGACTGGGGAGACTCTCGGTTTCCCATGTGTGTTTGTTATGGCATTAGCATATTGAGTAAAGGTCTCAGTTGTTTACAAAACTGGATGAGAATCCTGCCCCTTCCTCAAAGAGCTTGTAATTCACATAGTCCCAAAGGCAGGGAAAAGGCACTGAAGTGTTTGCTGCTGAAAATGTCATGCAGCTGGCTCTGGTTCCAGCCTGGGGAGCACAGTGGCTCGTGCAGAAAGGACTGGACCTGCGGCCAAGGCGCCACAATCTGGTCCCTGGCTGCAAGCAGGGAGGGGAAGGCCAGCATCACTTGCTGGCCGGGTGACCAAGGCTCTGCAGGCTGCTGGAAGAACAGTTGGGTGCTTTGCCTGGGCTGTTGCCTGTTTTCCCTCCCAGTACTAAATGAGTCAGCTTTTATATTGTCTGCATTTTAAGTGGCTTCTCTTACAAGAAAACCTCATGGTTTAAAAGCTCACCACTTTGTTGCAATTTAAAATTGTAGTCTCAAATGCACTTTCACAGAATCACAGATGGTAGGGATTGGAAGAGACCTCAAGAGATCATCGGGTCCAACCCCCAATGCATATTACCATATTATTGGAAGGGGGTGTGTGTCTGTGTGTTTTGGTGTGGGGTTTACTTTTTAAACCTTCTAAACTTGGATAAACAGGACTGAGTAAAACACTAAAGCACTGCCTTGATTTACTGTACAGATTCTCTCCCCTGTGTACAGGTGATTATAGATCTGCTCTTAGAGGTCTTCTATGTTGTGGGACTTGCATCTTCCTCTTCACAAGCCCATAACTTCCCAGGCATGAGCAAAATGGCATTGCAACGCATGGCAAAGAGGCAGCTTTTCCTGAGCTGTAGCATAGCTTGGAGTCAAGCTAAGGGCAAGGTGCCTTAAAGACATCGTGTCCCCCCTTTTTGTGGAACCTCAGGGCTTTCAAGACAAACCTTTCAGAAATTTTTGCATATAACTAGCATAGTTCCTACTGTTAAGGCAGTTTCTTTTCCCATAGAGAAAGCTGCTAGTACGGATAAAGGTGTACAGGATTGGACCTTTTGTGTGTGTTAATAGTTAACAGAAGGGCTGTGTGTGTATTAGGACAAACAATCACAGACGTGGTGGCTTGCTGGCACGGTGTGGCTTTCCCACAGTTGTGTAATCTGGTTACCGGTCATTGTGCGGACTCTTGAGAAGTTGGTACAAAAATGGACTTCCTTCAGTTATTGTATTAGAAATGCAGTGAGCATTTAAGGAATATGAGAGGCCAGAATGAACCAGAGAACCCTTCACACTTTTCCCTTTTCCCTCAGTGTGCTGCATCTGATGATTAAAGGAATCCAACATCCTTAAACTCATGCTGCTGCATGGTAGCTACAGGCACGTGCAACACTTTGAGGATGCAGACTGTAAACTAGTGCATTTCTGGTCCAAATTTTCCCCCAGTTGCATGGAAATTAGATGTCTTCTAGCATACCTTAGGTTTTTAGCCTCTTCTCTCCCCACCTCCTGGTTAATCACAGAAATGGGAATAGAATCCTGCAGATTTGTGACTCTGGACCAGATCTTCTCGTGTGAGATTTTTCTGCTTATAGCACTTACCATCTGATTGTAAGACAAAGGGAGTGTAACAAAAAGTAGAGAGGAAAGAGGACTGGACAGAGATGTGAAAAGTCAGTGTGCAAGATGGCTGTTCTTCATGGTCACTTCAGAGGATTTCTCTAGGATTCCATGACCAGCAAGGGATGTTGTGGCATTAAAATCTTCCAACTTCTTACCCCGAACTGAATAAGTGAAAAATCACAGTTCAGTTTATTAAAATCTGCTTGGTTTTGTGTGTAACAAATATGCTTTTTTCAGTAGTCACTTGGTTCTGTGAAACAGAAGTGTATGTGATGGTTTGAGGGCCTTGGGAATAAAATACTGCGCTAGAGCAGCCCAGGAAGAATCCCTCTGAACTTACCTGCTCTCAACTTTATGGTCTCTAGCTATGAAGTCTCAAGGTTTTAGGGGGTGTATGTGGATAGTTGTATTAGTTAGTTAGAAAATTACTCAGCCAATAATTTTGTGACTCTCTCAAGAATGCTGTTACATACGTGTATGTTAATAATCGTTCTGTTCTGGGAGTTCAAGTAGTTCGTTTGCTTAACTGTTCATTTTACTACTTTTTATATATTTAAAAAAAAAAAATTGGCCGGCTTCCCTAAAAATAAGTTGGTGAAGGAGAAAATAAATATGCTGTTGGTTGCACTTACAATAGTGCCATTGTGCAAAGCAGAGCAAGGATCATTTCCAAACGGCCTCAGGTGAAATCTAATGGGAAACAATTTCAAACTGGTCTGAGTTCATTGGTAGAAAGAATGCGTCTTAGATAAACATCTGATCCAAGTTATACTACTTGGTATTATTCCTTCTCTGATTAAGTTCTAATTTTTTTCCCCCAAATTTTAATAAATACAGTTGCATTGGCCAGTTGGAATAAGGAGCCTGTTATATTGTCTTTAATGTGGATTCTATAAAAATGGTTGTTCGCAGGTTATTCTGATTTATGGGGTTGCTGCAGCTTTTTCTTATTACTGCAAATGATCGTTTTCTGTAAACTGTTTCTCATAGAGAGGATACTTAGCATTAGGCTGCTCTGCTAGTGATGGTCTTTCAGACACAGCCTGCAGTTTTGAAGTACATGCGGTGTTAATTAATACGAGTTTTGGTTTAGCATTCAAATATGTTCCTCATGTGTTTACAGGAGAGCTCCAGTCTTCCTGCTTCGCTGCTTTTAGCTCAGCATAAAGACAGATCTACTCAGCTAGAAATGCAACTGGAAAAACCCAAACCTGTCAAACCAGTCACGTTTTCGACTGGCATCAAAATGGTAAGACTTGTTTGGTTCTCTTTTTTTTTTTTTTAATGCATTTCAAAAGACTGAGGATTTTCTCATATGAAATGTAGAGGGTATCTAAACCTGAGTTGTGTAGTGTATGAAATACTGTTCACTTCCAATTAAATAATTAATTAGGAATTAAGAAAATATTTAAATAATTTTCCTAGTTGGAATATATGAAATATAATAATTGTGTAGTTGTTAAAACTTGAGCTATATCTTTTTCTCTGCAAAGTTGCAGTTCCCTTGAATTATTTTTGTCTCGTTTACGTACTAGTTCTGGAAGTTGAAATTTTGGAAGCTTAAGAATAGGCTGTACTTTCTTCCAGTTTCCCTTAAGCATCAGAATGATCTGTGAGTATGAGATGGACAATGTAGGGAGTGATGCTGAGTAGTTAAGGATGCAATTTGAATTTTTGTTGGACTGTAGGAAGCAAGTTTGTGGGTTTGTGTTTTTTTGTGTTTTTTTTTTTTCAAATATCTCACTGCTGCAGTGACAGCTAAAGATCTGTTGGCATTCTTGTTCTTGATCATGATGTGGTACAAGTTCGCATCAGTCTGCATGTGGAAATGTAAAGTTGGGGGTTGAGAGTCTAGGAGTTGGAAGTATGAGTAACTGAGCTCTTTTACACCTTACTGGTTTCCTCTTCTTTTAAATCTCTGTGCTTGTAGATAATGGTGAACAATGTCTTAAAGATAACCAACATACTCTCCTCAACAAAATGTCAGCAAAGCAAAAAACCTTGGCATCAAACTAGTATCCCATCAATTAATTTATTTTATTGGGGTATCTGTGCTGTGTTCATTATCTGCCAAAGAGCTCACAGTGTAGAAGCACTTGCAGCTTATTTTTCCAAAAGTAGTGTCAGCTTTTGCAAAGCTGGCAGATTGTTTTCTTGTTTTCCTATAGTATAAACCGTATCTTCTTCCTTTTTCTTTAAAATCTTAAAGTCTGGGGGAGATTCGTGTGCTTTGTGAGATGCTTTCTGTTTGTGTAGAGAAGCTAGTGGACAGAAACTGTTGGCTTTTCTGTTTTAAAAAATTCTCTGAATGTCTCTACTTTTTCTGGCTGTTAAAATACGTTGTCAGATTTCCCAAAGCTCTTGGCCTTTCTGCTGGGAACCTTATGCTACACAGTGAGGACAGCACAAGTACTTTGCAACACATTTGTAAATGGATATTAAATGTAGCATGCGGCAGTAGACATTTCAGATCTGGAGCCCTAAGTCACCATTCCTGGATGAAGTTTAGAGATGAATGAGGAGATTTCTAGCATCATGACACTTAAATCTTTGCATTTGGAATAATAGGAGATACTCCAGATAAGTGATGGTTGCTTTATCAGTGTTCATAAAGTGTGAGGAGATGACTAATTTAACTGGTTCAGTCCCAGCCAAATAAAATCCTCGCCCTGACTGACCTAGATTAAAGAACAACAACTTAAAATTTAGGAATAAGTACAGTTAACAATAGGAATATTTGAAGTTGGTGACTACTATTTATGGAAAGTGGATTACATCAAGCAAAACAGATTTTACACTGATAAAATTACAGGTTTTCTTGGGAAAGGTTTCCATATTTTCTTTATGGTGTGCTTGATGTAGCTATTACATTGATTTTTAGAATTATATAGAAATTACATTATACAATAATGACAATATTGAGATTCAGTGCAATAAATGACTTAACTGGCTAACTCGTAATTTCTAAAGTAGTTGTTGGTTACCCACAGCATGGGAATATTCCTGTGGGTGTTCTGCTAGGACACAGTCCCATGTGTGGAATCAGATGTTGAATTTCTATGGATGACATGCAAGTTGGCAGTTTACAGGGCTGCTTTGACAGGCTGGCCTCATTTGAATGAAATGCATTTTAATATGGCTAAATGCAAAATTATAAATAGAAGAGTATATAGCAGGCTCTGTGAAGAGGCTTTGGAAGTTTAGCTAAGCAAGTAAAACAATTTGACCCTTGGCCACAGCATGTGTGTGGGCCTTGGGTATGTGAAGAGTACAGCGATAAATAGGAAAGGACTTTTCCTTCTGAATGCCTGTTGGGAAGGCTGATGGACTGAAGAGCTCTGCTGACTGCATTTTGAATGCAAAAATCAGAAAGAACACAGAAGTCGAGTTACGAAGGTCTGTTGAAAGGTGGAAATACATGCTTCATAGTGCCTTCTGCATCTAGCCTAAGAGAAGGTCATGACTTACGGCAAGTACCTCTTTTGCGCACACTATGCCAAATCTGAACAGTGAAACAGTAAATGTAGCAAGAACCAGAAACCTTAGCTAAACAAAAAAGCTTGAAATAGGGACTGGAGGAACAAATAACCTGAAGTTCACAATGTGCCACTGGTTATTTGGCCTCACTGTTAAAACTGACTCTGGAATGCAATGAAATTGCTAATTCTTGATGTTTTCTGATTAGGATCTGGATGTGTCTTGGAAAATTACTGTAGTCAAATGCAAATTGTTCAGCTCCAAACGGAATTAGTTCTGTAAAAAACAGTGTGTTGTTTGTACATGATTTGTTTGATGATCCGTGACGGTGTATTCTAGTGACAGTGTAAGGTGACTTCCTACCTGGGCGCTCGCCTCATAATATGCTTATTTTCCAGGTTGAATGTTTTTTTAAAACCTTGAGGTGTCCAGTTGTTTTGCATAGGTGTACACCTGAAACAGGCAGGGCTTTTGTTGTGCTGCCCTTCAAGGGCAGCACTCTTTATAGTCCCTTTAGCTTTGTTCCTCTCTAAGCCACAGGATTCACTTGTATTGGTGGGGGCAGCTCTAGGGGAGAACTGAGAATTTCTTAAATACAGTTCTAATTAGTGCTCTGTCTGGCTCAACAGTTCTGCAGATGTAGTTTCTGTGAACAGTCTGTTTTGTGCTCAGTGTTAGAGTTTCAGCAGCGCACGTTTAGCTGCATACGTTCTTCCCCTGTGCTTTTATTTTTTCCTAATAGTTTGGCCACTGACCTTTTCTGGTGAGTGCTTTCCTTAATTTTCTTTCAAAAGAAGGGGTTCCAGACAGAGTTAGCTGAGATGCTGGCTAATCCGGAGCTTGTGTTTGCACAAAGGGTATAAAAATATGCAATCCGTGCCTTTACATTTTTTTTCCCTCCTCCAGTTTGTACATGAGTGTTTTTCCCGGGACGGTCTCGGTCAGAGATGTTCTTCAGCCTGACTGATAATCGGACGTGTTTCTGGGTTCTGAACTAGGAGGCATGCCCATTCTAGTCTCCTGGGCAATACTCAAGGAAGTTGGCTCATTTAAGGTGTTCTATCAGTGCTATGAAGTTCTGTGCTTGCAGGGGGAGCAGGGAGCGGCTCTCACTTGTAAGCTAAGCAAGAGCATCCCCTATAGCACAAGACAGACAGTTAGCTCCTGGCCGTAGGTTCTCCTTCACTTTTCCTGTTGCTAAATTTTTTTTCTTTCAAATGGAGGCTGGTTTTTTTTATCTTTGCAGTGTGATCGTTAACTTTTAAATTTTATTTCAGTAAACTAGACCTTCTGTGCATGAAGCATGCCTTCCTAATCAATCAGTTTGATCTATCTCTTATGTGGGGGAAGAAAGTGCTTCCGAGTTTTCTGCTTATCGTGCTCATCATATTAAGAAGTAGGCTTTCAGCATATCTGAATATTTAAAACAGTCATATTTAATCTCAAATTGGTGTAAAAACCACAAAAGAAACTGTAGCAATCCTAATTGCTGCAGTAGTGCTAAAAATACTATTTCCTGTCAATGCTTGTATTTTACATTTTAGTAGCCATCAAAAAGAGCAAAGGTTTTTGGAAATGAATGACATCTATGGTATTTCCAGAATTGTGGGGAAGTGGTCACAGCACCGAGCTTGGCTGAGGTCAAGAAGCATCTGGATGATGCCCTCGGTCCCATGCTCTGACTTGGCTGGCCCTGTGTAGAGCCAGGAGTTGGACTTGATGATCTTTATGGGTCCCTTCCAACTCAGGAGAGTCTAAGATTCTATGATTATCAAGGTGTGAAAACCAAGTCTAAGGTTTGGCAATAGAACTGTTCTGTTTCTTGGTGAATATAGTGACAGTGTTTGGTTGGGAGGCGACTTTAATATGAAGCCAATTTTAACATGTAAAAGAGGTGCACGTATGCATCACACATGCATAGCTGTTTGCAAATGCAGCAGGAATTAATTACAGTAATGTCATTTTATGTCTCTGGTGTCTATGGGACTATAGGGGTCTTTTGGTGCCTGTAGCCTTTGGGCTTTCCATGACTATTGTGGTTAAAAACGCATAGAAGCTCTGTGTTCCACACACTGAACTGGGAACATACGAACCGTTGAGTGTGTGGCTCAGCTATTTACGTGTTTGTGGAAAAAAATTGGAATGCCTTGGACTGGCAGAGCTGTGTGTTCTCTTCAGTATGTTTCAGGTTGTGTGCTTTGTCTCTCTTCTGGTCCTTCCAGGTTTAAATTGTTCTTTTGCTGCCTTCCCCCAGCCTCCCAGGAGACTTAGCCTCTAATGATGGTATTCTTGAAGTAATTTCATGTAGTTAAAAACTCAATTACCTCTAATTGGATTGCCCAAATATGCAGGAAAAGAACATAGGTGTCCTATGGCCTGCTACTGCTTGGTAGGGTTTGCATTCTATGTTTTATACCCAAATACCTCAAGACTAATAGAATGTATCATTGACCATTCAATTTCTACTGTGGTTTTGGTTTTTTTTACTTAATAGCAAGGGGAATATTTATTAATATAAATATTAGCGCAGTGTGTTTTAGATGCTACATCGTTACTAAGATGGTCACAACCCCCCTGAATTTGCATCTTAAATAGATGTATTGGGGAGGGAGGGGAGCCAGGTGCCTGGGGGGGATGCACGCTTACCCAGGAATTAGACAGCAGAGCAGCAGCAGAAGGAGGAATAGGATCTAGCCCTACTAAATTTCTAATCTTGTGACTCTTACACTGAGCCAGGCTCCATCTCCTGTTGACAGCACTCCTGAATGGCAGCGAATTCAGAGCAAACTATCTGCCTCAGCTTCTGTTCCCTGCCCAAATCACAGCAGCTATGTTACATTTCACATTTGATGTGTCTGAACATTACCAGGATTTTATTCCAGCCCTTGTCATTTCAGGCCATTAGAAGCTGAATGCTGGGGAGAGCAACATACTGTCTGAAGCAGCTGGAGCTTGCAGGAGGGAGTAGTAGAATCAATATTTCTGAGGAATGGATCTCTGTCAGACAGAGGATGTCTAGGACACCTCAGGAATGCATGTTACTACGAAGCTGAGTATAACAAGTATTAGGGACTAGATTTCGTGCACTGTTACACTTTCAATATTATTCTAATGGGAAGTAATGTTCTTACTTTGTATTATGTGGAGCTATTTCTTTGAAAACATTGACCTCATCGGCTCAGGTCAAATTAGCAGTTCTTCATTATTGCCTTTTCCTACAATACTGCTTCCTGTGCAGCCACTCAGCGGCTGCTCCTGTTTTTCAGTCTGTTTTTTATATAGCTTGCAGAGCAATTATCCAAAATCCTGTCTGAAACGCAAGAAAAAGTCTGTCAAAATACCTTCTTAATCAGTTATGCTCCCTTGGAGTTGCTTAGATGTATGCCAGGTAGTCTGAGGTAAGTGAAATGCATAACACACTACAGGATGGAGTGAAGGCTCCCAGGAGTGCTTTGCCACCCCATCTGTGTGACCGGGAACTGGTTCAACCTTCCAGTCTTGCTTTGCCCATTCTTACCGCTCCGATTTGGTGGGCTTGTTGGTTTTCATAAACGTTAGGAGTTGGAAGGGACCTTGAAAGGTCATCTAGTCCAACCCTCCTGCCAGAGCAGGGTCACTCAGACTAAATCACACAGGAACACATCCAGGTGGGTTTGAATGTCTCCAGAGAAGACTCTGCAGCCTCCCTGGGCAGCCTGTCCCCATGCTCAGTTACCCTCACAGTGAAAAAGCTTCTCCTTATATTCACGTGGAACTTCCTATGCTCCAGCTTGCACCCTTGTTTTGGTGTGTTTTGGTGGTGGTTTATTATTATTTTTTTTAAAGTGCTTTTAGTATTTGCAGAGAATAAAAATAAATCAAGCCTATTTCCTTCCTTCGCTGTTAGCTCAGCTGGTGTATCTTCGGGCTGAAACACTTCAGATGGAGTTGATTTCTTTGAGATATATGCCAGTCTGAGTTTGACTGGTGTTTTGATTTTAATCTTCCTTTGACTTATACTGCATACATTTCTTTTTTGCAGCTGGGAGGGATATTTCCCTTTTACTACACTTTGTAGTTTAGAGTCACACTAAAAATCACGCCACTTATTTTCAAGAGGCAGTAGTGTGTTTAGAGCAATAGTTTCTCTTGGAATAGATGTACTGGTTTTAGAAAGCACATGTGTAAAGGTGAAAGCTTTTGATGCACTGACTGAGCATTACCTAGGTCTTTGTCCTCAATCTGTACGAGGAGGCTGCTGCCCTGCCCTTGCAGTACAGTGTCTGTGGGTGGTGGTGATATCCCAGCTCAGTGCTCAGGCATGACGTGCTGGGCATCAGTCCTGTGAAACAGCCCCATTGCAGAGGAAACCCAGATGTGGTGGTGAGGGGGGAGTTGCAGCATGTCCCTTGGTGAAGATGTTTAGGCAACCGGTGTGTTTGGAGAGCAGCTGTGATTCTGCAGTTGCTAAGCACCTTCTCATGATTCCTAGTAAGAATAAATACTGCATTTTGCTTTAGCTTTGAGTTTTGCTTTTTGAATTTATCATTGATAACAATCTGTTTAACAATGAGTTAATGATCTGCTGAGAAGGATATCTGTCTCTGAAAAGCAAAAAGGGGAAAGAAATTGCAGCTGCTGGATTGCCACTGTCTCCAACAATACATGGATATGGAATTCAAATGTATGAGCTAAGGGACACCAGAAATACTGAGTGATGGAATTCAGGTTAGGGCTACTGTGCAGAAAATCAGAAATCCAGAGTCCTGTGATCCACATACTGCTCACTTAAATCTCATAGGATGATGTGGACAATATGCCTGCAATTTAGGAGTAGCATGATGGAGAATAATTAGCAGTAGTAAATGTATTTGTCATACTAAACCTCTATCCCTTTGTTTAAATAAAGATGTTTTGTTAAGAATCAAGCACATACATGCAGAACTGTGCTTAAAATTTTTGAACTCTGATTTCGAAGTGTATGCCAGATAAACTTTAAGTGATCTATCCCAGGAATGCTTCCTGTGGCTTCCAACACACAGACTGAAGTCTAAAACTTTTAATTGGGTTCTGGCCTTACTGTGTAATTGCTATTATATCAAAGTTGGTAAACAACAAGCATATTCTGTTTTAGGGGAAAAACCCCAAAGTAAATGACAGTATTTGTCACTTCTTCCCCCCTCATTGACACAGTGCTGGCCTTGGGAAGGGAGACTGGATTTTTATGTTGCAGTTGTGTGTCTCTCTGTATTGCTTTGCAGGATTTCTGTTTGGAATGCCTTAGGAAAGATGCCATTGTTGAAATTAAACTGTTTGGTGGACTGACATAATTAGAACTGCTTGACCTGATTCTGTTTTATGGTTGGGCTCTCATATACTGCTCTGTTAGAGTAAATATTTGTTCATTTGCTTTAAGGCTCCTTTACATGGCTGAAGCAGCGCCTGTTTATATACGCATATTAGTATAAATACAAATTAGGCCCATAAGTTTGCACAGCTGTAATGACTGGAATTTAGTAAATTAAATAGTGCCAACACTGTTAATTGTATGGGAGTGAGTAGCAAGACATATGTACAGCGGTTGTAGCCAGCAGCGGGGCAGATCTACCCCTTAGCTGTCACTTGTTGGAATGGAATTGTTCTTGGGGTTTGTGGGTTTTGTCTTTTTTTTTTTTCTTCTTTTTTCTTGGGGGGGTGTGTGTGTGAGTGAATTTCCTGTTTGATTTATGTAATTACCCATGAGCTTGCTTGCCTGACTCTTCACCATCACGCTTCAGAAGTACATCCGTGTGTCCTGCAGCGTGGTGTTTTCATCCCATGAAAAGACACTCCATAGGACAAGGCTCGTAGGGCAAAGGCTGATAGAAGGGTTCAGCCAGGCTCTCTGCTCCCCAGCCTGGATGCAGCTGGCACTGGGCCAGAGCAGCCTGAACTGGGCTTTGGGTCCTCATGTAGGATGCCCAAATTCCATCCTGAGCACCAGCCAGACTTGCCACTAGCTACTATAGCACAAAGACGCGTTGTAAAGCGATCTAAGGAAAATGTCATTTAAATCAGCCTGAGATCTTCCTATTTCTGAGTCATCTAGCTCTGAATATGCTATAGCTTGAGTAGGTGTTACTGTGAGCAATAAGGAGAGATCTGACTGAAAGAAAGAAGGTGGCTGAGAGTCCAAAAAAACAGCTGGCAGGGAAATAAAGAATAATAAAAAATTTCTCAATCATTGTTTGTTTTGGAAAGATCATGCTTTAAGCACATGGAAATACTTTACACATTTGAGAAGTGCTGACTTCCTACATGCCTTGTGAAGGAACAGCAAATCATTCATATAATGTAAACACATTTATAGATTGTTCCAATGTAACTTTTTTGAGGGCTGCTGTTCTTTTTTTTTTTTTTTTTAACAAGATACAATTCAGTGTGTATATGCACTTTTGATGCTATGCTTTGGCTGAGAGTTGCAAACATCGTAAATGTAAAATATTAGAGTTTGTGCTAAATGAGCAGTGCAAAGTTATTGAACCGCATTTTTAATGCAGAAAGCTGTTAAACGGTGCTGCTTGATGCGCTGTTTAAAAGTAAACATACCAGAAAGAAGTGCTGGGGTGAAGCAGAAATAAATAGCTTGTCTAAAAGTGGGAGTATAAGCGGTCTCGTTATGTCTTGATAGAGATGATGTAAAAAAAATAATAAAAATGAGAGCAGACAAAGTTCCTCTGTAAGAGTGGAATTTTAAGTCCGTGAAGAAAAATGAACAAAATGAGAAGCTTTGGTGCCAAAGCTGCAGTGGGTATTTGTGGAAGGGTGTAATCGTAGTGCTGGGAAGGGGTTTCAAGAGGTCGGGGGCACTTCACGGCAGGTACCTGCCTAACCCCTTCTTCCAGCCCTCCAGAGATGGAGACTCCACAGTCTCCTGGGCAGCCCCTGGAAGCATGCACTGCCCTTGCTTTTATATTTTAGGGGAAACTCCGTAGCTGTCTGTTTCTTATCCCAGTGCAAGTTCATGTGCTGTCTAGGTACATGCTGAAAGCAGGAACTTTTATATACTTGAAGATGACTATGTAAAGAGGACTTCACAGAATTAAATATTTTTAGAATTTAGAACTTAAGTAACAAGGCGTCTGAACTATTATTTTTTTTAATGAAACATTAATTTCCTCTGCAGAGGAAAATTCTTTGAGAGCAGTAAGAACATTTTAAGGAATTGTAAGAGCAATGAAGGATTTGAAGCCATTTAGGTGAGCTAAAGTAGTAAACTTGTATATGTGCATAGAAGAATGTGTGATCTTCCTGCCGTGACCCCTTTTTCTTAGCACTGGTCTGCATTCACAAGCCCTACGTGTTTTCTTCTAATCCTTTCTTCTGTTGCTGCTGATCAAAGTAGCTTTGTGTCATTCCTTAGTCTTTGTTGTTTACCTGGCAGAGGGCTGGTGACCTGGAATGGCAGAGCTGGGCTAATGGCTTCACAGATTCCTCTGAGTCAGCCGTCAGTTGGGTTGTGTCTGTTTGCTTTTCAGAGACTTTCCTATTAGGCATGTGTGTGCACTTATCCCATAGACTAATTTTCTTCCTGGTTATTCCATTTCTCAATGAACTAGAGTCTATTTGCCGATGTGCAGTCTCCCATGTGCCTGTATTTTCTTCCTTGCCTGTTCTCAGGGCCTCCTTCAGACAAATTTGGCTGAAATACAGCCTTGTCTCTGGCTTTACTGAAATTCTTGCCAGACTTAAGTCCTGCAAGGGGAGCCAAGAGAAGGACAAGAGAGATGGCTGTAGTGGAAGAACCGTGGCTGGAAAGTTGGTATCAAGTACCAGCAGTACAAGTGGTGTCATGGTGGAATGTGGGGCTGTAGGGATGTGGAAGGACAGGAGGTGAGATCGATAGGGCAGGAGGTGGGGACGTGGATGTTGAAATGCTTTGGTGAGAATGTGGGTGGACATGGGGCCATCAGTCTGAGGTGGGGAGGTTTGGAGCAGGGTTTGGCAGTGAGTGGCACCAGGGAGTTTATAGGAAGAAGGGCTGAGGGCTTCTGCATGGATTGGGAATTATAGGAGAGCTCTGAGACAGAAGGATTTGGGGAATTGAGGGTTCTGCTACTCATCTGCATGGATCTGTTCCTGTGTAAAACCTCTGGTCTCTGAGGGCAGGAGGGGATGGTGTGTGTACACTTGGGTGGCTTCAAACATAGCACCCTGACCACTTGTTAAGGAGAATTCTGCCTGTAGGCAGGGATGTACACACAGGGCTTGTGTTTCCCATGGCATCTTCTGGATTGCATTAATCTCTGTTATGAGATACACCAGCCTTACTAATTAATTCCCTACAAGGAAAAAAAAATCTTCAGTGTGTTGACTGAGGTCGTGCTGTGTGTGTACCTACCACCTCTCTGCATCTTAACTTGTGTGTAAGTGAGCACAGCAGATAAATGACTGTTTGCTACAGGAGCTTAGAGGACTTGACTTTTAAGCTTTAAAAAAAAAGTACATTTGTAAATTAAAAATGCATTTCAAATCAAAGATGTATGGCAAAGGAGCTGTTGGGAGCTTTAGTTTTCAATAGTACTCATCCAAGATGCACTCGTATTGTGCTGGGGTACTTGCAGCAAAGATGTTTTGGATCAAAGAGACAATGTTCTGTACCAAGGAGTCTTCAGAAGTAATTTTCCTCAAGAATGTTTGTTCAGGTGCAGAGGGTGGGAGAAAGAAATATTGTTTTAGGCAATCGGTGTTGGACATCAAAAGGTGAATTTCCCCAAATATCTTCAATCTGGACCCGGTGTGTCAGGCAAGGTGTTGCTGGAAAGGAATATTGACAGCATTGGCTACTAATGAAAGAGAAACTATCCTCCTGAACAAGTGCTCTGGTTTCTGAAAGTTTGGCTTATCTTTATTCCTCTTATTTTTAATTTGTTTTTAAAGAAGAAAAACCTGGATGATGAAGTATATCAAAGTGGAGAATTGACTCTTTTATTGTTCCGCTTTGCCTGAACATAGTTACCACACGGGTAACTCTTGTGTTTTGGGTGAAATGTGAGGCTCAGCCATAGTTTGTGAGTTATAGCTCAGGAGAATGTGTGGCAGAGCAGTCAAATCCTCTGCCTTTTGCAGAGCGGGTAGTGGCATGGTAATAGGTTGTGTTTTATGCAGGCTCTTTTTAAAAAATATAAAATATGTAAGTATATTATGACTACAAAGAAACCTGCTTTGACTCACTCAGACAAATGTGTGTAGTGGTATGGGCAGGAAATGGAGGGACAGAGAGCACATGTGGAACCATCTATCTAAATTAGCTGGATGGGGGCCAGGAAACTGGAACTCGCAATATTCGCGATGATTAGTAGCAAATGAAATGATGGGTTTGTGTAAGAATTCCTGTGTTATTCTGGGATGGTGAGGTAGATCCTGCAGGAGACAGACGGCACGTTCAAAAGGTGCACGTGGACTTGGAAGGGAGAGGAAAGGTAAGTAGGTTGGAGGGAGGAACAATTTAAAACGAAGGGCTGCGCACAGAAGGAAAGCAGCATATATTTATAGGTCTGAGGCCTGTTCTCCTGTTTCATCTCTTGAAAGAGAGGCATAAATAAATAGAGCACTGCTCTCTTCTCCAAAGCATAGAAAGAGAATCAGAGAAATGTGATCCTCTGCAAGAACTGTCAGAGGCAGTGCTCCAGTAAACAAGAGCTGCTGGTCTGTGCTGCGTAGACTTGCTGACAGATCTAAGAGGATGGATGTAGGCATCTGATCCTTGCCTTTGGCACCCGGGGTTCAGGTCTGCCAGTGTTCATGTACCTGTGGGCACGTGTACATGGCTAGCATTAAAAAGAAAAGCCACGTGCATCCAAGACTCTATATAAAGATGTCCAGCTTGTAGCACTTGCCTATGCAATGGGCACGCTGAGTTCAGACAGTTTGAATAATTGACTAGTAAATATTTGAAGAATTTTCTGCATTTCCATGAAGGTGGCATTTTCTGGAAGAGCATGATGGCAATGACACTGGGAGAAGCAGTGGTTTTCTCTCTCCACTTGTGTTTGGAGTGTGATTTGAGCCAGAACATGACTACAATTTCAGAAAAGGGATAACCTGTGAGGCTTTATTGTTGTTTTTTTTCCTCCAGCCACACACGAACTCTAATATGGATAGAGGTGGGTGGCTTCAGTGTTGTCTAGCTTGAGAGGGGAGATCTTGGGGATCTCCCCAAGGGAGAACATCTTCCCTAGATCTCCCTAGGGGTATATCTAGATCCTGGTACTTGAAGTCTGTTCACGCCATCTTGGCCACACCTGAACACCAAGGATTCCCCCTTGGTGGTTGTTTCCAGTAAAACACCTTTAGGGTTGTTGGAGGGGAGGAAGAGAGCCTGGCTTGAGAGCAGATGAGAGGATGGCAATGGGAACTTCATGCTTCCTTCATCTTCACCCATTCAGTTTCACATATCTTAATCTGACTCTTCCTGGGATGATGTCTTGAGTTTGAATTCCCATTTTACCTTATATAGGATCTGAAGCCTAGACAGGATTAGGCCAAAAGTTCTCAATTCAAGCAGTTCTAAAATTTATTTGGAGTAAGGGGTAACTTCCCCCCCCCCCCAAAAAAACCTCTCCAAAAAATCCCCCACCAAAACCTTAAGCTGTAGTTTATGCTAAAGCTTGGTGTTGTATCAGTTTAGTCTCGATAGTGTTGTGTACAGCATCTGCTTTATGCTAGCTTTCAACTTAGTTTGTGTCTGGTTAGTTAATAGAATTTGAAGTACAAAATGAAACAGATATGTCACTTTTAAAGTAACAGAAAAATCCCTGAAGAGTAGTGTACCCATTTAACTATTGGTTGCTTTTAAAATCTGTGAAATAAACTTCGTAGCTGAGGTGCCAGGTATAACTTTGGTGTTAAGTCTGTTTATTGCCTATTTAAAAACCTTTGTGTGTGTGTGAGTTGGTTTTTTTTTTTTAAGAAAAGGACCCTGAATAAACCAGTGGTGGCATCTGGATTTTGTTTGTCATGAAGTACAAAGTATAAATGTGGCTTCACTTTTAATTAATTTTCATTTAGATTTTTTCTGAAGAGGCCAAGTGCACAGCAACTGCAGGTTTTTGCAATGTGAAGTTTATTGTGTAGGAAGAACCCCCCTTCAGAACTTGGGATACTTTGTTGTTGTAAATCCAACATTGCATGTTCTTGCTGCTTTACTTTCTGTTATCTTCAGCCCATCTCCCGGGTAGTGTCATGCGTAGAATTGAAGGAGTGGGCTGTGCTGGAGGTAGCAGAGAAGGACCTACAGGTGGGAAGTGAATTTAGATGGTAAAAACCACTGGTGCATGTTTTGTTTTATACCTCCACCACAGCTCTGGAGCTGTGAAAGTGCAGCATGGACCTGGGAAAGGTGAGAAGAGTGTGTATATTCTTACTTTTTCATATGGAGAATGTTCTGCTATTGTACATTCTGTTGTCTTTGATTTTGCTGGCAGAAGAGGAGGAGGAGGAAAGCTTAGGAATGGCCAGCTGAGACTTTTAGGAAGGGGAGAGAGAACCCATACCTGACATCGCCTGTGGGTGACGGGGCGAGGCACACACAGCAGTTCTTTATTTTTGCAGTCGAAGGTATGTGTGTGTGCATTGTCAATTGTCCATGACAGCTGATGTTGGGGGAGGGAGCTTCTTAGGGGAGTTCAGAGATTTAGATCAGGGAATATCTGCCTCAATCCACATGCTTCCTTTCCGGTTAATACCAAGCGACTATCAGATAAAGCCAGTTTGAACATGATTTTTGGCCGGGAGTATCAATTCAACTTTATTTGGCTGGTTTTTGTTTTGGTTTCCCCACCTTCCCTACCAGGACGCAGTTGTTTGAAAGATCAATTAGAAAACCCAAAGGAATGTGAGTAACATGAGTGGCAGGGTGACTACTCTGAATTTATAAAATCTGTCCCTTTCACAATTCTTCTATGCTTTCATATTTTTGATTGAATTAATCTTGATTTTTTAATTATTTGTATAAGGGCATGCAAAGTATTAAGCTAAGTCCATGGAGAATAACTTTGCAAGTACTTTCTTACCCTTCTGAAATCTAATTAAAAACCTGCAAACTTCGTCATTCATCATTTTACCATAGGAGTGTGTTTCTTACAGAGACAGTCTAATATCCTGCAGTGACTTCGTGGCATTACAAAAATAATTAATGGACCCTTTTAGGGCAATGTGTGTTGCTACAATGTGGAATAATACTTCAGTGTTGTAAGTGAATGGTGTGCTAGGAAACACTAATCCCTCGTGTATAGTAACAGGAAGTATGAATATTACTTATTAATAATAACATAAAACACCTTAGAACACATGCTTTTTTTTTTCTGGGCATGCCTACCTTTTCGTAAAGAACAGTGAATTTTCATTACAGAAAATTGGTGAGAAGCAAGAGTGATTTGTGTAATTAAGAAGATCTGTTTATTTAAAAGCCTTCAGAAGTTGTAAAAGATGCAACTTGGCTGTATGTGAGGGATGAATGTTGTGCAATAATGCCCCTTCATTCCCCTTTCATAATAAATCTCCGCAGAGTGTTCATCTAAAGGGCTGGATGCCAAAAAGAACAGGTTCAACTTGTCTGTGAGGATTTACACCACAGTAAAATGCACAACTGCTTTTGTAGAGGTCATTGTGAAGGTCACGGAGCCAGTATGCGCTGCTGAATGAGAGCAGCCTGTAACAATGGTGTGAGAGGTTGGGCTGGGTGAAATCCATATTTAAAACCTCATATGAAATGTAGCAATAAGCTGGAATCGTTAAAACACATGACTTCAAAGTGTGTGTGCTGTTTTGCAAGAAATGAATAGTCTCTTTTCCAGAAGTTTGCATCTCCTTCCCTGTGCTGAATGTAGCTCCTAGGTCAAAATGCAGGAGTGTTCTTGATTCCTGGCAATTAACATTGCAAGAACTTAGTAGCTCTAATGTGTAGACACACTCCGAAGCCATTAACAATTGCCTCACTGTCCAGTCTTTAAAAAAAAGTAATTGATATTGAAGCAGATTTAATTACCTGCAATTCAGAACACCTTTTTATACAGATATGGTCTGAGTTTGACCACGGTGTCACTATGTCTTTAAATAAAAGATGATCATTTCAAATGGCAACCGGCCATCGGTGGGGTTTAGTGCAGAGATTAATTAGTAAACTCTGGAATGCGCTACAGCAAATGCAACTGATTGGCAATAGCATGTGGAGCAGCAACTGGTGGAAAGCTAGTGCTGCTGAGCTGCAGAGGTATTTCCAAAAAGACTTAAGTGCTGTGATGTGCTACGCTTTAAATGGCAATGTGCTGATTGCATCAAACCACCCGGTTTGTATTTATGTTCTTTAGTAAATGCACAGATTAAGAAATCTGCTGTTCATCTGGAAAGAAAGCAAGTTGTTTCAATGTGATTGGGTACATCAATAAATAGTGATGCCCTGAACATCAGTTTAGATAGGAATTTGGTTTGTCTGCAACGTGTCTTGCAATTTTATTTTTTTTTAGCTAGGAAGACAAATGTCAAATGCTGAGAGATGAATTATTCAGAAAAGACACTGAGTAAATGTGGTGAATTCAGTGGCTATCGCTGTAAGCCATTTCTTAGAGTTCTGGTCTACTTTTTCAGATTGTGTGGATTACTGAGTACATGTGTCTGCATGACTTATGATTGGTTACTGTCTTCCTCTTAAAGTTTTAAATGCAAGATTAGAGAAATTTGAATTTTTTTTCTGTAAATTAGCTTTCTAACGATGCTCGATCGATTTGGTATGAGTAATGGACCCCGTTACGTGTAGTCCCTAGTGGGACTATTTTCTCAATTTGTGTAGGCCATGGGATTGGGGCCCAGATAATAAAATTAGCATAATTTATGTAAGAAATAACTACTCTTCAGAGAGTACTTGGAAGCCTGTAGTCTTCTTAAAATCTCTCTTATTACTGCATTAATCTCTTGATGCCCACCTTGAGTTAGGGAGGCATGATGAGGCATAAGAAAACTCACACCAATACTGGTGTAAATTCACCCTACTATAGGTATCCTGAGTATGGAGCTGGTTAATGGTATCATTGAAATAGTTGTATTAAAATTTTTGATCTAAAACTGGCAGAGGTGCTTGATATCATAAGATATGGATCATCTTGGCTTTGACCCAGAAAGCCCTGAAGCATGTGCTTTCAAATTAAGCAAGCGTGCTTAACTCTCAGCTTGGTTACTTTGCCCTTGTTGCATTTTGGTCCCTAAGGGCCATCAATGTATCGTCAATGCATATCTGTAGACCAGGCAAACGCTAGTGTCTGATACCTGGTTGTGAGCTGCTCGACTCCTGAGCCATATGATAGGTCCACAGAGGGACAAGGAGCAGAGACCAGCGTCGTCAGGGTGCTGGTTGTTTCTCTGGAGACCTGTTTCTGCAAGCCTCAGCTTCCTAGACCGTTGTGTTTATTGTCATAGGTAATTGCAGGGAAGTGGATGGGCTCAGTTTACGCCATCAGGTTTAGGCTTGCTTGGCTTTGTTGGGCTGGACTTGTAGGCCACAATCCAGACAAAGTAATCAGTATGTGACTGCACTGTTGGCTTTGCAAGGCTCTTTGTGTGCTTAAAGCTGGGGGTTTTCTAAGCTGAATCAGTGTTGCTGAATCTGGGTCTAAGCCCCAAGTAAGCATATGGTAAAATTTCCTGATAGGAAATACATTCGTTAGCTTGACTTGCCTTTCAGGGGATCCTGTGTGTGAATCTGCACGGGATTGGGGTGCTACAGGGTCTTGGAAAATGTTCAATTATACTGTTTAACTCCTGCCTTTGATTATTTGTGTGTGTGTTTGGATACACACAGAAACACCCGTGTGCACACAAAAAGCATCTCATTTAAACACACGGCGTTTTAGCCCAGAAATACGCTCCCTAATTACTGAGACTTGGTTATTTTTTTAAAACTAAATCTGCCGTGTGTATGTACAATATACCCATCCAAGTACATTCCAAAGCATTATGAATAATTAAAAGCAAACTGTAGCCCTTGACAGAAACAAATGCATGTACGTTCAGCGATGCATTATCCTGGCTGGGCTGCTTTTTTGCCATGACTCAACCGCTTGTATGAATTACAGGGAGCTCTTTGTAGCACTTGAGGGTTGCCTTTTAGTATTGGTCTAAACATAAAATGTAAAAGATTCAACGAAGTTTGAATTTCCTTGTTTTGATAGCAGCAGTCACTGCAACTCCCTGCTTTTGCTAGTGCCCCAGAGCAGGCCGACATACTGCTGGAGTGGCTGGGCTGATTCCGTAAGGTGAGCTGCTTTCAGGCTCTGGTGGGGTTTTTTTCCTTGTAGGTCTCTTAGACACGCTGGCTATAGACACTCAGTCCTTGCAATGAAGATTTCAGCCGACATAGCAATGTCTGTGAGAAGGAGGCAGGGCAGGGAAAAGCTGATACAGTGTTGGATTTTAACTGTGACCCAGGATTTAATGTGGAACCAAAGGAGAAAACACGTTTTTCTCACTATGTTACTAGTTGATAGAAGTTTATATCTAGAGCTACAGCAAAGTTATTTAGGCTGCTAGTGATTTAAATGGCTTGGTTGGTTGGTAACACATTTAGATATGCCACCATTTAATGAAAATAGATTTTTCCTGAGAGTTATATATTTTACCTTAATTTTATTTTTCTTATTGAATCTTGGATAGTTCAAACCAAAATCCCCCAAAAACTCACCCTGGTTTACGAAGCCAAACATGCTGTGAAAGCTTCTTGAACAGCTTGCCTTGGCACGACAAAATTAATGTGATTATAGTTCAGCAATGGTGGGCGGGGGAAATACCCCTCCAAACTGTCAGCGCTTGGGAAAGGAAACACAAAACCTATTATTATTCATATGTACTCTAGAGTTTCTGATTTGCTCCCATTGACTTGAGTGATACAGTATCAGTTACTCTGATGCCTGTAGCGATGGGTTTGTGTTTCACGTACTGTAGTAGAACGTCGTTGCAGATGCACGGTAGCCCCGTGTTGCTGGATGGATGGCTTCCAGGTAGATGGAGACTTGGGCTGACTGGCTTAGGAGACAATTCTCCGTGGTCAGCCAAAAATCAGCTCTTGCTGGTGAGTCTAGAAGTGTGTGCGCGCGCTGAGTCAGTCTCTTGTATACCTGTATGATTGTACCACTGATTAGACTCGAAAGGCTTGGCAAATCCTATTTGTGTGGGAAGCTCGAGTGAAAAACCTTGCCTAATTTACTTTATTTAAATCAGTATAATCCTGCTTAAGGCCTTTTGGAAAGCACATCTAAGTGAGCGGCGTTTTAAGTTAACACGGTGTCTTTCGTGTTCACAATAAAAGCTAGTTTCATGTGCAAAGGGTGTGCTTATTGTTACCTGACACAAACTTCTGCCGTATTAAACGTGGAAGGGCTCAAGTCTCCTGCTTGCACGCATTCGCCTTTTGTGAAATTTGTATTTAAAAGATTTAATATCTTCAGGTTTGCTTTATGATCAGCAATCCTTTTGAACTGGCAAACAAGAAAGCGTGGATAACTTCAAATATCTATTTGAAGTCTGATTCTAAGGAATGCCTGTGTTGGTTTTCACCTTATAACGTGAAGTTTGATCTCTATCTGCAAACTGCAGTATTCTAGCGGAAATGTAAACACAGCCTGAACTTTTTTTAGCTACCTTTAAAGCATGCTCTGTCTCTTAAAGACAGGGGCTTTATTCCAGAGATACTGGATATTCATGGAAACACATTTCTGTTCCTAAGGGCCCCGATGCAGCACCCGATCCTGTATCGGCGAGGCTCACGTGCGTGTGCTTTCGCTCAGGAGACACTGGTCTGTGGCAGCTTAGGCTTGAATATCATGCTTTTCGTAAGCCTGAAGCTTCGTAGAAGGGCAAGAGGTGGTAGCTGACTAAGGTGATTTGGAGTTTTATATAAGCACACAAAGCTGCAAGTTGTCTTGTTGTTTTTGGTTTTGAAAAGCTCTTATTAACTGCTTTGACATCTCACTCTTATTCTTGAACATCTGCTTTAGATTGTTTGCCATAAAAGTGTAAGAATTAATCTTGCCCGCGTTTTTGTTATTGCTACCAGAAACCAAACTATTTTTATTACTTCTTGTATAGGGATTTTGACTCTGAACTATTTTCAGAGTTGAGGAGAAAATGAGTTTGTATTTTTTTTCTTCTCCCTTACACTCTCCCCAGCTTACAGGTAAAGTTAATTGAATTATAATTTTGAAGTGCAGAGAGATGTAAGGCACGGCCTACTGAACTGCATAGTAAACTCTGCTTTGCTTTATTTGTCTCAATATTGTGAGGTTTAGGTGAATTCAAATGATCAGCTCACTTTGGTTTGTTTCTCAGAGCAGCAGCAGCTGCCCCGAGCCAGGGTTAAGACATTTGCATCAGCTGTGGAAGACCTTAGAACATATTTAACTGTATGGAAATAATCGAGGAAAGTCAAAGAAATTAAAGCTTCCTATATGTTTAATCCTTTTGATTAACAAATGTTCTTAATGCTTGTTCTTGGGACTTCCTTTTTCTTGGGTTACAGCTCGTTTGCGTTGTTTCCCAAGAAGCCGTAAGGAGCTGTGGCATGCGATGTGAGCCCTGATCTCCAGCACACTGCATTTGAGTCATTCCTTTCCCTGTGCTGCATATTACTAAATTTCAGGGTGTTCAGCCAGTAGTTATGTTGGAGCATACAGTAATCTTCCTTTCTACAATGGAAGTGTTGTTTTTAAGGCAAAACTTGTCGTCTTATAAGCCTATAGCAGGAAATACTCAGGCAGCCTCTCTTAACGTGCTGGAAATCTGATGTTTGTGCTGCAGTTGCTTTCACAGCAGTCTCCTCTTTCAGAATCTGTGGTGACACTTGCTTTTTTTTATTATTTGAGTGCAAGTGTTTTAGCAAAAGGGTTCACAAAGGAGCTGGTGAACAAGATAAATCAGATGAGGGTTCTCTATTTTATAAATAGATAACTGGGATTTTTCTGGGACTCAGTAAAATTACCATGTGATTCCATCACTGTTTTGCTGCCAGCTTCTGTTTTCTCTAAATGATACTGTAGATTTTTTTTTTTAAAGTCTGTTTTTTTTAAATGGCAGGAACCATTCCTTTTTCTTTGCACTAAACATGCCTTAGGTGTTTCTGGTTATTGTGCTTCAAGGTTCTACAAAGTCATAGCCACTGAAACCAGAGTAATGCAGTAGGCCATGGTGCTTCTTGGATATGTGGATGGACTTTCTGCAACTCTCTCAGAATCAGTCAGGGCTTACAAATAGACTTTCCAAGTCTGTGAAGTTCTGTGAATCCAAAGTGCTGCTAAATTCCAAGTGCCATTGCACTTTGAAAGCTGTCGTGGGTTTAAGCATCATTTTGATACAGCCATTTAAAATGTAGATGGAGACTTGCTTGGAAAGAAGCTAAACGTCTCTGGAAGGACAAAAGAGTATCTTCTGTGCAGATTAAAAGTGCAGTTTGTTCAGCCCCAGGGAGTTTTTTTGTTTAGTTAGATAAAATGAACGTGCATCTTCAAAGCAGTGCTGTGAACTGTGTGTTACATTAGCAGTGTGGCTCTTCCTGTCCCCAGAATAATCAGCTAACATCTACGTATGTGCTCTGCAGGCAAACGAGGGAAAAAAGTTTAGAAATAAACGACTTTTCAGGTTTCATTTAATTTTTTTTTCTGTAAATGAATTCCACAAATACTGTGAAAACACATCACGTACTGCTAATGCCTGATGATGCTCTCTGCATTTTTCTACTTTAAGCTTCGCTTTTCTCCTAAATTTCTCCTTTTTATCTTTTTGCCTGTTTCTAATAATTCACTCTGGTGTTCTATCTTTCTGTTTACCCTATGGTATTCTTGCTTTTCTTTTCATCTGCCTTTATTGTCCTTTTCCTATTTTATTCTTTTTTTGTCCTCGTTGCAATAAAAACTTCCTCTGCTTTCTTTTGCCAGTTATCAACCTTTAGCAGTCCCCCCCTTAAAATCTAGCTATTCAAGGAATCTCACTTTATTTCTTCTCTTTATCAGGCAGACATAAGCCATGCTCAGTGTGGTGTTCTGCATCTTTATCAACGTTTATCTGGGTCTAGGCTGTATGCTCAGTGGAACAGGGAATGTGTCTCTGATTTTCACACACGCGCACGCAGAGTTTCTCATCTCCTACAGACTTGAGGTCAGCTTTCTGTTCAGTTTTGTTATTACAAGCAGTCTTTCTTTTTAAATCATCCATCAGACTCTACATTCCTTAAAAACAATACTGTATAGCTGTGGCTGGATGGTGGGGAGCTGCTTTAGAGGATCCCAGGAAAGAGCAGATAGGGGAGTACAACGATGCACGGTTCTTCACGAGCTTCTTTTCTACTAATAAAGCAGCTAATTTTTGCAGGTTCCACTGTTCTCCAGGAAATCCTACATAATTTTCTTGCACAGCAGAGGGATCGTATCAACGTAACACGCAGCTTTACTGCAACAAAATAGGAACACCGGTAGATTCAGCTGTACCAAGACTCAAACAATTGTTGCTGGTCCCTGAATGATGCGCAGCTACTGCTGTGCTCTGACCTCCACTGATTTGTACTTCACATCCCTTGAAAAATTAGGCCCTTAATGTGGATATTTAAAACAATATTATATCAAAGCCTTTAATCTGGTAATAAGGCTGGCTACTGCAGACCTTGTGCTTTGTTGATAGCCAAATTAAAATGATCAAGGCTCCAGAAGTCTGATGGTAGATACGCAGTAATAGTTTGCTTAATTCTGCTTAATGCTTAAAGGTAACACAGTGCACTGTGAATTAGCATAATAAACTGACAGAATATCGACTTTGAGTCACCTGTAGTGAAAATTTGTCTCTGAAAACTGGGAAGAACTTGCGGTTGTACCCTGAGAAGGGCTGTGTCAAGCACAGTGAAAGCCATGGTAGAAAAAGACATGTGTTGAGCTGATGTTTGCAAACGCAGTTGGCACTCCCAAGGTGTCTGAATACCATGCAGTGGCCAGTTCATGGCATGGCTTGGCTCTTTGGTCGAGCTGAAAGTGGCCAAATAAATATCACATGCACGTCAGAGCTCCTGGGAGCCAGAGCAAAAGGTACAGGAGCAGCTGAACTTCTGCAAACAGCCAGGTGGATGGTACAAAAGCGAGTAAGCGCTTAGGAACTGAGACCAAGTTGGGAGCAAGATTGAGAAAGAAGTGCTGAAAACCAGAAGGGTGCTCTGTGGGCTTATTAGTTACGTGAAAATGCTGTTGTGTTTTAATCCTTCGTTTCCAAAACTGATGCTGTCTTGTGTACCAGGCTGTCCTTTGAACAGTGCTGGAGATTTTGAGGAAAGCTTGGGAGCTCATGCCAGAACTCTGGAGTCTCCGCTGAAAATGAGCAAGTGACTCATGGCAGCAAACATCCAGACTATCCCCTGAATCCTAACTGGGCTCCAGCAGCCAGCGCTGGAGAGGACTGTACCAAACAGGCTCTGCAATCCATTGGTGTGAAGAAAGGGCACCAGGCTTTTCTGTGGAGAGAGCAGTCACTGAACCCTGGTGCTGGCGCTGACCCAGAAGAATTGTTGTTTCAGCATGTTAGATGGACACAGGTTTTCTTCTGAGAGATTAGAGAAAGGGGCTTTTTGGCAGGAGCTTAAAGAAAAGTCTGGTCAGGTAATTACTTATGTCAGAAAGTTGTAAAGGAAAATTTTGGAGGCAAGTAGAATGTGAGCCCGTGTTTGCTCCATGATTAATTTCCTAGGTACCTGTTTGCATGCAACAACTCACATATATGTGACTGTTAGTAGCTTCTTTGGTGCTCTTGCTGTATTTCTCCCATTCTTAAAGCATCTCTTACAAATCTGTTCTTGCATTCAAAAATCAAACCGAGTTGCTGTGGCAGGGGGAAAAAAGAATCGTCTATATTAACTCAGATTGCCAGTAGGCATCTCAAATTGTGTACCCCATAGAGAAGAGGGGGAGTGAATCTTGGATTTCTTGTCCTGCTACTTGTGGTCAGATTCTGGTTTTGAGATCAACAGGAAAACCTGAAAACATATGTTGATTTTGTTGGTTTCTGTCAGATTAGTCCTTCGCTTTCTGTCTCTTTTCTGTGAGCTTTTCAGAGTTGAGTAATTAGATTTATTGTTGGCTTTTAAGAGCAGTTAGTTTCAGATATGTAAATCTTTGGAAAAGCTTCACTGGCATAGGAATTTTAGGCTAAGGAATGGAATTACGCATTTTAGTTTGACATTTTTCATGTTTATTTTAAAAAGTTTGGAAGACAGGGAGGGTAAAGGTTAAAATAATATTAACTGAGCCCTCCAAATCTATCAGTTTCATTCTCCTTTTCCTGAGTATTACTGTAGTCAAAGTAAGTAGTTAATCAGAATCAGAAAGCCGTATTAGCGTTGCTGACATGGATTTGTCAATAGTGAATGGGGAGAGTGGGAACTGAAAAAAACCCAAACCCCAGCTTTTGCCTCAGACTGCATTGCTTCAACTATTTGCAATAATATTGTTCTCTAAGAAATTCTATTAACATGAAATCTTCCCAAAACCTGAATTTTGTTGAGAGCTTAACAGTATAATAGTTTCCTAAGACTCCTTAAACTGAAAAATTCAAGGAATTTATCGTGTTCTACTGTTCACTTGAAAGCAGTTGGATAATTGCACACTCAAATGACAGCATTTCAGAAGGGGGCTTTGTTACCCTTTCTGTCCTGCCACGTACAGTGGCAGCGATGCTCAGGATGTGTATCAGCAGCACCGTGCCCTGGCATCCCACAGGGCTTGGTTTCTTTTCGACTGGCCATGCGCTTATTCTGCCAAGGTGGGGATGGCAAAGAGTTAAATAAAACTGCTGCAAACTGACTCAATGAGATTTAGCACATAAATATTACTATTTCTGTTATCTGAGGTGTGCTGTGTTCTGGTAGTATGGTGATAACAGACCCAAGTGAGTTCTTCAGCAGAGGGAAACTAAAAAAGCAAAAAGGTTTGGCTGCACCATGTAGCTCAGCCGCTGCGAATACAGAAACCTGCTTTGTCTGGACAAGTTTTAATGATGCTGATCTCTGGCTTCTGTCTCTTGCCTGGGGATGTTTTTGTGGCATAGCTGTTCCTCCTCTTTCCCCCACTAGTGCATTTTTGGTGTCGGTCTCTTTTCTCCTCCTCCTTGGCACTCAAGAGATTTCTGAGAAGACTGTCAGTTGGTATTTCTTTTTGCTGCCGCGGGAAGGAGGTGAAGGGAGGCAAAGGGAGGCAATGTCATTTTGGAGGCGGGGAAAGGGAGAGGTGACAGGACAGGAAGAAGTATGAATGCTGCACCTCAAGCTGGTATTTCTGGACTCTGGGTGCTAAAATACCTCTTTCTGCTAGCAGGCAAATACTGATACACCTGGCATTTGCCAAGAGTTTCCCCCCAAACCCCTGTGTGAAAGATGCACTGATACACTATGATTTTGATGCTCTAATAGCTATGACTTTTCCTAAAAGGACATTTATTCAAAATAAGCTCCTTGTAGGTTTTTTTTTCTTAATGCCATGTTGTGTCACAGTCTGCAACATAAATCGTCTACTGATTTTTCTCTTAGAATTTAAACTGAGCGATGTCTCAAACAGTGTATATGAGGTGGTGAAAAGTAAATCAGCAAGTCTGTCTTCCTTGTAATGCAAAGATGTTATATAAACTCTCTCTCATAATTTAATCCTGTATTTCTCTCTAAACCCTTACAGTGCATGAATGGAAAGTCAGTTGCTCACAACTCCATTGCTGTGCAGTCTTTTACATAAGCAAAGTCATAAGGATAAGCAAATGCCTGCCTTCTAATTAGCAGTGTGTTTTGTGGTTCCATACATTCCAAAATGTAATAGACAGCTATGGTGCCTAAAATAATCCCAGAGGAAAAAAAAACCCTTGTGTGCCACAAAGATAGGGGTGGGAGGGAGAGGAGGCAGGAAAATCTGTTGTCTGTGTTCTTGGAAGACTTTTTCGATCTCCATTTGGATACCGTCAGCTTCTTTTACACAAACATTACAGCATCCGAGGGGAATTAGAAATACTTACCCATGACCACAACGTCAGATCTTAGGTTTGTCAGGCAAAAGCAATGCAAAGGCAGGATCTTGGACCCGCTGCCTTCATTTTGGTTTTAGCATGATGATAAATGCCTCCTAATGCTGGAAAGAGGTGAGCCTGGCTGTCTAGGTGGAATACAGGAAATTTAAAAATCTTACCTCATAGATGTGAAATGGGTTTTGGATCTGTAACAGTGCTGTGCAAGCCCTAAGTAACAGTTGCTGTCTCTTGTGATGTCTCTGAAGTTACACAACAGCTTGCCTTTTATACCAATCTTCAGTCAAATGGCTAGGGACCACTCAGGTCAGGGACCCAAAACAGAGATGCTGCTGGTCAAGCTGCTTTTAACTGAGATAATAGTGGCCAGATTGAGCCTTTTAACTTCAACAAGAGTTATTGTGAATGTACCCTATCACAGCATCAGTGAAAAGAGGAAAGACAAAGCTTTTCACTGGTAAGTTTCCATTCGTTTCCATCACCACATTTCTGCACCAGTCTGGGCCATACCCAGCCTTGTTGACCACAGTGTGATTTGTGCAGGGCTGAATGAGTTGGATGCCTGTGAGCTCAGGAGCCTGCATGGCCATGCTGCTGTAATTGCACTGTAAGGGGTCAGTGGTGTGGATACAGCCCACTCACACCAAAGCATCTGCAGACCAGACTTGAGCCCCTTTCAGGTGGGGATGTGTGGTGTAACTCTTCAGTGCCCATCATCTAGTGCTTTCTCAAATCAAGGCAGACTAATAGCCAGTTTATAGGAAAAAGTCTTTACCTAAATACCAGGTAGTTACAGGGCAGGAACTACAGCCATTTGTGGGATTTTTTTTTCTCATGTTGCTAAAGCCCATCAGCTACAGTAGTGATTTTGGGAAAGGAAAACAAATGAGCAGTGTCATACAGCTGCACAATCTCCTTGAGGTGCAGATCTGCTGGCTGGATGCAAACCAGTGCAGTCGTTCTGCCATGAAAAAGTATGTACTGGTTCCTAACACTTGTGCTGTGGGCTGGTATGTTGGTGAGAAAGGTGTAGGAGAGAACCAGTGCTTTGTAACTCAATGAACCAGAAATGAGCTGACAATATTTAATGGTGAATATAGTTAACTACTGGAACAGCTTACCTAGGTCTGTGCCTGGACCTTTCTGATCTGAAATCTTTAGATCAGATGCTTTTCAGAAGATGGTGCTTTGGTTGAACCACCAGTCCTTGGGCTTCATACAGGAAAACAAAATGTCCTGGTCTGGGCTAGACATGAGGTTAGACCAGCTCAAGCATGGATGGTTTCTGTACAGTGCTCCCATTCTGATGATGATCTGCTCTCTGGGCCACCTCAGCATGGTGTTTTTGCAATACCCTGCCTCACAGAGGGGTCCTGGCATGGGGTCAGTGGCTTCTCCATACACCAGTGTCCACCATACAGCTGGCGTGCTGACCGGTCTCTCCACTGTTCATAGTCAGCTCCCTTGCAGCTACTGGTTGACTGTGTGAGAGTAAATGGCCATCACAATCCCTTCTGAGCTCTGGCACGTTGGGAACCCCACAGATTGAGGAAAACAAACAAAACATTTTCATACTGTCCTCCCAGGAATCCCCAGAGATGGACATCTGTAGCACTGTAAATGGTGGTGGGGAAAGAGGCTTGTGATGAGCCCAGCCCTTTTGTAGGGAGCTTTTGTGTGTCTCTTGGCCAACATTAGCAGAAGTCACTCTCATTAAAAAAGTGTTAGGAATGCACCAGTGGCAACTCCACTAGCAGCAAGCAGCTGTTCTGGTGATACCCTCCAGAGATGTGGCTCCTGCAATCTGAGCTGCTCCCTTCTACACTCAAGTAATTTCTCAAAATATTTATCGTGGTTTTGATCTTTGCCTGGAACTGAATTTTCTATGCCTGGAACAAAATTGCTCTGGATTTGGGAAGACTGAGGTTCGTTACTCATTGGATGAGGGTGTACATGTGTAAAAGGTTGATGTGTTTCACTTTCGTTTGGTTAGAGACAAAGATAATAATAAAATTTAAATCAAAAAGCCGTATTAAACATTACTCTTACAATGGGTGTAACATGCCCACATGATTGTAGTTCCAAAATACAATACTTTTAGGAACTTGAATAGTTTGTCAATGGACAACTTCTAGCAATATAGAAAGACCCTGCATTTGTATTTTAAAACATCATGAAACCACATTAAAGCTGGATTTTTAACCTTTTTTTTCTTTTTCTTTTTTTTTTTTCTTTCCTTTGGGTAATATGTGGCTGGCTACTTTTAATGTTGCAGCAGAAGTTTGTGGCCCAGGAATAACAGTATGCTAACTATGAAAGTCAGGGTGACTCATGGCTGACTCCAGAACTTTGTTCACCACATTTTGCCTTCAGGACACTGTCACCATAACAATGTTAGCTGAGGTCCTGCCAGGCTCCTGGGTAGGGCAGAAAAAGCCCAGAACTATCAATTCTCATCCCAAACACAGAGCTGTTTTGATGGAAAATTTCAGCTGCTGATATTTCCATAGAGATCAGCCTAGATCCATGGCAGTACTTCTCAAGGACTTACTTCTTTGGTTTTCTCTGCTATTTTCTGCAACTCTCTAAAAACAAAAATATCCATGCTCCAAATTCAGAAAGGTCACTGTCCTCAACCACAAATTTAATTAACAGCTTTTCCCTTCTACTGCTAGTTTTTTTTTTTTTTTTTTTTTCCCCCACTCTTTAGTTAATTTTAACCCAGTGTCCTACATCAGGAGCCTTTAGTTTCCACTTGAGGGAGTAGATGCTTCTGCGACTGGCCCCAGGGAAACGAAGCTCAGTAAGAGATCACCACTGGGAACCAGGGTTACACACAGCATTACACCATGGAAAGCTTCCGATCTCCTCTGGCAGACAAAATGTCTACAAAAACAATACTACCACTCTCCTAAATCCCTGCGTTTTGCAGATGTGAAGCTCAGTTTCTACAGGGGAAGTCAGGATGTTTTGGGGGAGCATGGAGTTCTCTGTCTTTTTGCTGCTGCTGCTAATTTTTGTGAGCACCATAGAATACAGTAGAAAATTGAAACTGTGTGAAAGATCAACAAATCAGTGTAGAATGTCACGCAGCAACATCTGTTAACTTTGGCTCTATCTCATATCCTCCTGACCCCTCCTTTCTAGCCACGAGTCTCCTGTTTTGTGAGAGCTCGGAGTGATAGGGACTTGGGGGGGCTGGGGGGAATGTCTAGCTGTTTCTCAGTGGTCTGAAGGGCTTGCAAAAGTACCACCTGGAATGAAGGGTTTATGTTTGCGTGCTTCTGTTTTTTTAGTTATGAAACAAATGGGAATTTGCTGAATGAATTAATTGTGTTGTGCTGCAAAAGTCTGTCTTGAGAGCCATTATATACGGGAGCTCCCAAAGCCTGCAGAGAGGAATGAAAGCGGTGTCCCTTTCTAATTAAGGCTTTCAGGAAATCATTAATTACAGAATGAAATAGGGTTGCTCAGAGACATTTGTTTGATATTACTTCTGATAAACAAAATTTTTACCTAATAATAATTTTACTGGTGACACTGGAAGCAGCTGCACTCTCTAACGGTAAGCCTGCCTTCAATAAAACTACCCCCTTTCCTCCTACCTTGTCCAGACAGTTACAGCTAATGAAACATTACTTCCAAATTGTAGATCCCATTAAAAAAACTCAATGAAAAAAATGAGTGATATGGTAGACAATATGTTCTTAATGGGATGGTCTTTGTCAGGAACAGGTTAACGGTATAAACTTGTGTTTGCATTGCATTTTAAAAAGCCAAAACAAAACCTTGACCTAGCAAGTAGAAAATTTTTACTTTATTTATTTATTTTACCAGGGTCAGCATATTTCACTAGCTCCCATTCACAAACTGGAGGAAGCTCTGTATGAGTATCAGCCTCTGCAAGTGGAGACATATGGACCTCAAGTTCCAGAGCTTGAAATGCTGGGAAGGCTGGGGTAAGTAACACAGCAAGTTTTAATTCCCATTTCATGGCTCTGTAGCTGGGACTGTTACCATCTTCAGTTTGCCAGCACATAGGGCTTTTATCTTAATTTTTTTTTTTTAAAGGATCTTACCGAAATATTAGACTTCCTGCCCAACCAACATTTTGTTTGGGTGGATAAGCTGAAATTTTTGGTCCTCTAGCCTTTATAGATCTATTGAGAGCTGGACTGGATTGCATTAGTGTTTTTTAAGGTTGTCCTTGGCAGTAGTAGTGAAGTAGCTGTTCATTTTCAGTTGCACGGTATTAAAAAATAAATAAATAAAGATCCAGGGCTTAATTTACCCAGCTGTAAGCCAGTAAAAATATTAAAGTTGGGCTGTTTGCCATGGAAAAGGGTAGATTTACTTGTCGACTGCTGTCTACAGTCAAACTGCATTTGTGAGAAATGAAGCACAGAGCTTAACTTTGTCAAAAATGTAACGCAGGGGCGGGTCCAGCGGCTTGGCGGCATCGTGGTGTGGAGCCATGTTTGGAAAGGAGTTTGGGACCCTGCTGTGCCTGGGTAATGGAGGCTGGGAAGTCCAAAAGTGACGTGGCAGCTCTCTAGAGACGTGTTCGTAGCTGAAATGCCACCTGAAAACGTGTAGCTACTGGGATAGCCAGTGTCACCCAACTTGTCATGGCCTCGCTTTCAAGGTCACCAGCACTTAACAGTGGCTGGAAAATAACGTGGTGGAGTGAACATGCAGACTGGCAAGGCAAGAAAGAGTTTTAGAAAAATAACAGTTTATGTTTGACTCTGCAATATGGGAAAACTGAAGCCACAAAGTACTGAAAAAAGTTGAGACGCTTTAGCGTGCAGTTTCAGAGAGGACTGAAGCCCAAACAGGAATCCCACCTAGTTCACTGGCACGGGAGAAATTGTATCTCATCCAGAAAATTGTAGTGGTAGATAAACTTTTTAATGTCAGTAAGCAACCTAATGGTGCTTCAGAAAATTCAGGGCTGTCTGGGATTGAGGTTTTCTCCCTTTGGATTACTTCTCCATTTTTATTATTTCTCTGTCCTCCTGATACCTGTAACTTTTATTATCTGTTATCAAGCTTCTGAGATCAAATATTAATTAGCAGTTTAAACTTGGGCAGAGCCAGACTCAGCCTTCACCACCTGTTTGAATGAAGCACAGCTGTGAGGGACCTCCAGTTTGGGTGGGCTTTGAGACCATCTCAGCCCCGAGTCACATCACAAATGAAAATGCACAGTGAGGGGGAGATGACTTGTGCAAGGAGGATTCCCAGTGAGTGCTGGTGTCCAGATCTGGCAGGAACCCTGTTCCTATCTCTGTCCATCCCATCTAACTGCCTGTGACACTGGTTGGAAGGTAACCCAATCCCTTGCAAAACAAAATCCTTTAATGTTGCAATGTCTGTGTGCCAGGGTATGTGGAGCAAGGTTTGCAAACACCACTCGCCGTCTTGTCTTGGAGATGTGTCATTTTACTTCTCTGAGTGTGAACAGCTAGGGCTTTTCAGCATGGCTCTGCAGGTGATGAAAGAGTTAAGAGCAGCAGGGGTGCTGGGTGGCTGTGGTAGCACCAGGAGGTTTGTGGGTGGGTGGGTGGTGCCCACCAGAAGAGTGCTTCTGAGTCCTGAGGCTGTTTGCAATTCCAAAACAAATATATCGATGCTGTGGCTTCCCAGCTGGTACAACTCTAACCCTATTCCATGGGGTGTCTGAAACACCTTAAGCCATGCAGGGCTACTCGTTTATATGTTTGTGTTTCTGTGTTTATATGAACTCATGCGCATTTCCTGTTGGTGATGAATGCTTAACTAATGTGCCTGGGTCCCTGCTTTGGGGCTGCTCAGGCAGCTGCGTACAGCTGCCTGGGTGAGGCAGAAGAGCTGGGCACAACGTTAAAGAGTTTTACTTTTAATTTGGACTCATATAAGGACAGGTTAAATTAAAATTGAATTCATTTCTTCCTCTTTTTATGTTATTGTTAATAATTTTGCAGTTTGAACTCTGGCTATTTACTGCTGCCAAATAGTTCCCTCAAACGTGCAGGCATATCATCCAGAATCACTGCAAAGACACTGCCAGCCTGGAGACTTTGAATTCACTTCTGGTAGTGTGACTTACTGCCTTTATTTTATTTTTTTTTAAAGAGACAGTTGATTAGCTTCAAAGCACTCAGTAGACCAGGCTTTTTGAATATTCACATCTTAATCTTTTACCATCTGCAAGACTCACTTTAGGTTTCAGCATGAGCGCTGCTTTTCTTAGTAAACTGCTGTAATGAAGTGGACAGCTGGCAAGAGGTTTCTAGCAAATAGCAAGAAAAAGGTTGACTCCTTAAGGGATCATTGAGAACATTTGTTAGGGGTCTATTTATATATTTTTTTCTTAATTGCTTTTTAACATTACTTATATTATTTGTTCATTAAGCTTTACAAAAAAACTTCGCATGTGGTTCAATAAACTTGATTCCACATCCTCCCCATTGCTCTTCTGTATGGATTTTGCACATTTTGCAAAGAGGAAATTCATGTTCATACTGTTTTTTAGAAACTTCTTTTCAGTTTTTCTTGGGTCTGTAAATTTTTTTCCCCCCTTTGCACTGCAGAAAAGCCTTAACATCTTTATGATGTGTTTTATTCTATTGTGTTGGATGTCTTAGAATAATGAAGACGTAGATATCTGGGGTTTTTTCCCCAACAGAATTGATTGGTGTAATGTGCAGGGCTTTGTCCTTCAGACAGCCCCCAATTTTTCTTTTAATGGCAGAAGATTTTCTGGAAGTAACGAAGTCTAGGTAGTGATCCTGGATTAGATGGTTTTCTGGGAGCTGTATGTACCACACAAAATTGTAGACCAGATTTAACCTTATGGCAGGGGGCATGAACCTGAGGACAGACTGTTTACAAGGGCGAGTAGTGACAGGACAAGGGGGAATGGCATTAAGTTGAGGGAGGGGAGATTTAGATGAGATACTGGGAAGAAATTCTTCCTGTGAGGGCAGTGAGGTCCTGGCACAGCGTGCCCAGAGAAGATGTGGCTGTCCCTGGATCCCTGACAGTGTTCAAGGCCAGGTTGGATGGGGCTTTGGGGTGCCTGGGCTAGTGGAGGGTGTCCCTGCCCATGGCACAGGGTGTGACTAGATGGCCTTTGAGATCCATTCCAACCCAAAGCAGTCTGTGAGTCTATGAAGCTTTCCCAGAGCCAGCCTCTGATAGAGCTTCCCTTGCCAACCCCTCTGTGGGGTTATGGCAGGAAGTCTCAGTGGCTCAGTCCCCACAGACACACAGTCTGAATGTGCCATTTCAGTGATGGTTTGATCTAGGTGGTAAAGGTCACTTGGGGCGTTGAGGCTGAGAAGACCAGCTCACGCCTGTCTCAGCTATCAGATGGAAATGTGACTTGAAGAGGAGAAGACCTGTATAACAGCATCTTCCAAACCTGTGGTGCTGTCCTTGGGGAAAAGTGGGGTCTGGGATCACTGTAACTAACATAGTCATCCTGACAGCTGACTCTACAGCTCCCTGTCCCTCTGTGATGACTAATAGCCCTGCATGGAGAGAGCGAGCAAGAGTGCTTGGATGCTCAGGCACTCAGTGCCATTACTTCTGGGTTTTCTAAGAGGGTCAAAAAAGCCTGTCTTTGGGTTTTGTCTGGTTTTTCTTCCTTTTTTTTTTTTTTCCTTTCTTCTGTTTCAGCTGAGCATACTGAATTTTGTATAGTTGGAGGTCTGGATTTTTCTTATTGCAAAACAAATGAAACAAAAAAATATAACAAACTCTGACATGCCAAGTAGTGAAAGACCAAAACAGGATGGGGTTGGAAATTAGTTTGTTGTCTTTAAAATGCATGTTTGTTATGCAGTTTTCATTTTAAAAAAACCAATCAACCAAAAAATCCAACCCCCCAAAAAAACCCCGAGGATCAAAACAATGTTTGTTTGAGGTCCTGAAAAATGTGAAGACATTCTTGGCATTAATTTTAAGTATGTATGGCTAGCAGGAGCAGCCATACAGCATTCTCACACCAAGTATTTACAGCTGTGGAAGAGCCATACACCAGCTACTTAAAATCTCACTATAAATCAAAAAATCTGCTTATGCGATTAACATTTTGGGTAAAGATGTGTGAACTTCATGTCTCAAAGTTTAGAAATTTCTCTTGCAATCCAATGTGAATCGTACTCATAACACAGCACCAGTCCTATTCTCACAAAATAAAGGTATTTTACATGTAAGCTGAAAAAATTGCTGTTTGCACTCCACTTAAAATCCTCTGATTTAACAGAGAACTTCTGTGTAGACCTTCTAATCAGGTCAAGCCTGGGCAGCTTAAAATACAATTATGTTTGCCTGCTTAACTTTGTCTGGAGAGATCCATCCTGAATATATATATAAAAAATTCAGTTTGCTCAAAAAAATCTTTGCTTTTCTTTAGGGGGGGGGAAAAAGTACTTTCCCTTTGATCTATCAGCTTGTTTTCCTATATAACCATGTTGTTAGGAGCCCTCCAGTGAATTAGTGTTTTGTTTAAATATGATGCAAAAATAAAGTTTAGCGGTGAGCACTGATGAGGGGAGGTAATTGAGTTGAGGGGAAGTACTGAAGCAAAATCAGAGTGCTTGGGAAGTCTGTATGTACAACAAACACGTTTTAGTTCACTGCTAAAACCGGATTGATCCTTTCCCTTTTTTTTTTTCCCTAGTGTAGGGCAACTTAGTCATTTTAAATTTTGAAATTCAAATGAGGAGGTCGGATTTCATATATGCTCGAGCTTTGTTAGCATTTAATTTTTAACCTTCATTTCAAGTGGAAAATTTCTGCATATTTCTTTGTTGTACAGTGTTGTAGTGTAATTTGAAACACATGTAGAGTTCTGGCACTTAATCTAGAAGTGACTCTGGTAACTTCTTTGCTGTCAATCATGTATTTTCTTTTCATTTTATTTAAAATGGTATTTTATTTAAGTGAGGCAATAGTAAGGATGCTCTCCAAACTGCTTTTAAAGCATAACTGATCTGGTCTTTGGCTGGATCAGTTTTTGCTAAAACACTGTCAGTGTCTGTGTTGGGTTCAAGACAGTGAAACAAGAAAGGATTTTTCAATGTATGACAGGGTTACCAGGCTTTAAAACTTGTAGCAGGTGATTTTTCACATCTGCTCTGTTTGTCATTGGGGTATGTGGATATTTCTTGAATCTTGGAAAAGGAGAAAAGCCATGAACGGTGGGATTATTTGATCTGCTTTGGCCCATTGATTTTGAACACTGGATTCATTTTTCTCCTTTAAATAGAATGTAGTTGCTCAATAAGCTCAGTAGTCAGAGGCAAAAGATTGAGTAAAAGCAAGAAAAGCTTGTCTTGCTTTGGAGAGCATGTAGAGAGCGTGCTGCACTCTTTCTTGCAGGAATTCTCTTGGCTACCAGGGCATATGGTCTGAATTTCCCAGTGTCTCCTGTTGCAGGGCCTGATCCTCACTGGAAAGGTTTCTGTTGGCTGCGATGAGTTTTGAGTCAGGCACCTAATGAGTGAGAACTGGAGAGTGAGAAGTGATCATTGGTTTAAAGACAGAGCTCCGTTTGCATATAGAGTATTATTTTGTTCTTTTCATCATGAATAATTACACAGAAAACCTATGAATGACAGCAGAAGTACTGTGTGGATATGCTGCTTTTGGAACAGTGGATATCACCAAGTGTGCAGTCTTACTCAAGAGAGGATGGAACAAGGTAACAGAACTGGGTGTAAACTAGTTTAATTTGGTTTGAGGCAGAAACTTTTGTTCCTTTAGCATCCTATAGAAATCCTACAGGCTTCATCACAGGACTTTGGAAGGATGCAAATTTAATGTAGAGTAGGTAGATTATCACAGGCTTTTCCAACTGTATGGAAATGGAGAAAAGGAGCATAGCCTCCAGTAAGCCTGAAATCTCACTGTTTAAGAAAGCTTTCTGGCAATAATGTCTGTGAACGTTTCAAACGACACCCTGTAGTGTATGGTGTTTTGCATGGAGCTCTTCTGTCAAGGTCATTAGCAATTGAATATATTAAAAGTGGACTGCTTATGAAACAGAGAGTTTTGCTTCCTGCCCGCCCACCTGTGGGTATAGTGTAGGTCCTGTAACCATAAAAGGTCTCGTGAGGGTTATAAAAGCAGAGAATATGGAAAATATATAAAGAAACAAAGAAGGAAGCCTGCACACACCATGTAGTTTCTTGTATGTAAAGTTGGCTGTAGCTGTATACGTACCACTAAATTAACCTCCAAAGCTGGCCATGACAGCAGAATGTCCATAGTAATTGTTTTTGTTGGCGTTTGGCTTCAAAATTAACTCATCGATCTAACACGAGGCTCTGTACTCAGGATACTGGTCTGGTAATGTTTTTTTACTTTTTCATGCAATCATGGAAAAAATATGTTTCTGCTCGAAGCAGTTGTCAAACAAGCTTCTTTCATCGACAATCAGACACAGGGCAGCTGACTAAGGCTGTTTAGTCTAGAATAAATACTCGAGAGATTACAAGTTCGCTGTAGGAAATGTAATTATACCATTTATTCCAGAATAGTCTTTTTGTAGTGTGGGCTTGCAGAATACTAAATCATGCATTTATTAAAATACATATAATACGAAGAAAAAAAATATTGCAGAGCCTTTAGCATAAGGAATGGAGAATTCTCTGGCAAACTGTGCTACAGCATTAAGCAGGAAATGTTTAAAATTGCTTCCAAACAAATCAGGATGGTAATATTTGCCTCAGTATTGAAAGCTGGTAGGAGGTGAACCCAGCACTGTCTCCTGCAGGTGTAGAGTTGGTGCTGGAAAGTACCGGGAAATTTGCACCTGCACAGACAGTGCTGGTATCCTGCTACTGTGTGGGGCAAATGCCCTGTTTTCTGTCCTCTTTTGTGTCTCACCAAATCACAGAATGTTAGGAGTTGGAAGGGACCTTGAAAGATCATGTAGTCCAACCTCCCTGCCAGAGCAGGATCACTCAGACTAAATCACACAGGAATGCAGCCAGGTGGGTTTGAATGCCTTCAGAGAAGGAGACTCCACAGTCTCTCTGGGCAGTCTGTCCCAGTGCTCCGTCACCCTCAGTGAAGAGTTCCTCCTTATGTTCACATGGAACTTCCTCTGCTCCAGCTTCCATCGGTTGCCCCTTGTCCTATCACTGGGCATCACTGAGAAGAGCCTGTCTCCATCCTCCTGACTGCACACACTCTGATAAACTATCAGAAATTCTTTCTCTAGTTACTATGTGTGGTTGTTTGATTAGAAGAGGGACAATTAAGTGGATATGGTCTTCTGCCTTCCTGGACATTACTCCTTCCAGTTGTCATGGTTTTTTTCCCTTTCACCCTTACCTATGAGCCAGCATCTCTCCAGGGGTGGAGATTGCAATGGATCTACCTATAAGTTGTAACTCATGATTTGGGCTGCATGTTATAGGAATTACTATAGCAGGAAGCATCTGAACCAGTGGAGGACAAGCCTTATACATAGAGTGCAAGTGCAGCAGTGACCCAACCTGAGCTGCCTTGTTACTACCAGCTGTTTAAAAATACCCGATGGTCTGTGATCTGCCATAGTTCTTGCCTGTTATTGAAAGCTCTTCTTTGCTTTCATCCTTCCCTTCATCCCCTGCACTGATACTGCTGTTGATGTATGATTCTCCTGTGACTTTGTATGTCTGCAGTCTACTCCTTAGTTGTCCTCCATTAGCTTAGAAAAATACTTTTTTTGGTAAAAGTTAAATCTTAGCTCTTCTGTTGCTGAAATTGTGTGGTAAGTTTGAGGTCAGTAGCTTTTGTACTCAGAGTTTTCTTTTTCTTTTCTTTTTTTTTTTTTT
The DNA here is from genome assembly GCA_013400835.1 of Zapornia atra. Lineage (NCBI taxonomy): Eukaryota > Metazoa > Chordata > Aves > Gruiformes > Rallidae > Zapornia > Zapornia atra. Next base: position 266,220 of record VZTU01014806.1, on the reverse strand, counting down.
TTTTACTTCCTTGCTTCTCCTGCAGTCCATCACCATCATATTACCCCTTCTGAGTCTTTGTCTCATCAGCCAGATGTATAATTGCACTGGGAATTGTGTAGTTGCCACAATAAAAATGATACGTTTTGCACATGCAGGATTGATCTTTCCCACTTACCTTTTGCTTTAGCAACAGAGGGGCCCTGGTGTCCTCAGCTTTTGCAGTTCTTCCTGGGACAAAGCCCCCAAATGCTTTCTTTAAGCCCAGTGTGCTAAACTACAGGGGCAGGAACACCTTAGTGATGAGGAGCGAAGTCTCCAGTGATGGTCATGGAGAATATAGGAGCTCATTGAGGACCACTGCTGAGAGGAAGAGCTGCTTCCCTTGATCAGCATCTGAGCATCACTCATGCTTTGTACTCGGATGTAAGGAACAGCAGAGAGATGTCATGACAAGGAGCAGCTCTGGAGCGGTCTAGGCAAACACTGTCATGGTTTTCTTGAAGGATCTGTTTGGATGGACTAATCTTTCAAATTAGTTATTTAGTCTCAGTTGTAGTTGAAGCAGAAAGGTGAGGAGCATCCTGTTTTGAATTTGACCTCTAAGGCATGTATAAACTCCATTGTAATAAAACTGCAAGAAGGAAGTCTTGAAAAGAGAGAGAGAGGATGCTTCCTACACCCTTCAACACTATTGTTGGAAGAAGGGGGAGTTATGTATAATGAGCATATTTAGATTGGATGGAACAGCCAGCAAAATAGAATCACAGAATCACCTGGGTGGGAAGAGACCCTTTAGATCATAAAGTCCAACCACAGCCTAACCCTGACTAGTCCTCTTCTATATCATGTCCTTAAGCACTTAATCTACACACCTTTTAGATACCTCCAGGGATGTTGACCCCCTAAAGAGGAAAATAAAGCCAGAAATAATGTGTCTTCTTGACTGTGCCACTGATAAACATAGTTGTAAAGCAGCCTTCTGAATGAAAATTGTTTGTTCAGGTGTCAAATGGCTGAAGTGGTGAATTGACAGTTTCCTGAAATGGCAGAGGGAAACATGGGGGTGTTTTGCTTAAAGCTTTATGCAGCTTTTCAAGATGTTGCTTTTGAGTCTTTAACCTCCTTCAGATAGCTGCTCTGCAGCTTTGTTCTTGATGAGTAGTCTTCTCAGTGATCAGGAGTCAACAATGTTCAAAGCTTCTCTAAAGAACCACTTCTCTAAAGTGGTTGGAGTGAGGGATCTCTTCCTGGAGGGGCACGGCCTTTGCCGAAGCCAGTAATTCCATTCATAAATTTTGATCTGATCTGTGTAACTGATCTCACCTCTGGTATGATGGATGGCAAGATTTTTAAGGTTTGGGCTGGTAGTCTCTGACTTCTTATTTTGATAATGGCCCTGATGTTCTCTGTGTTAGATAACTCCACAGGCAGAAACTTTCCTTATAGTTAATGGTGTCTCATCACGTGTTCTTTATTTTCCCTGATTTCCTTTAAAAATGTATAAATCCAAGTCTTACCTATAAGAATTGGAGTTTATAACTCCTTCTGTTTGAGCAGTTTATGCATCTGTTCACTGATAGCAGTTGGGCTTCATGGAGTGGCAGAGATTTTAGGGCTGAGACCCTAACTCCTCCATGGAAAGGAGTGGTTGGATATGGAGTGGTAACCTGAAAGTATTTTGACTGACAAAAAGGCTGCCTGGTAAGCGTATAACTTGCTAGCCACCAGAGAAGCTGCATGGAGTGAGATACCTCACACGTGTCGAAACTGCCCAAGGAAAGCTTTGATCAGAGCTTGCAAGTGTCCACAGGACCAAGCCATAGGAAGCCAGACTGCATTATTACTTCTGGTGTCATTGCACTCCTTAAAGGAGAGTAAAACTGAAGCTCTTTGGATCTTGGAAGCTGGAGGATGCTCGAGGACAGATAAAAGGTTATTAGCTCAGGTGTCCTTTGTAGTTGGAGACCATGTACGCTGGGGCAAAGGGGCAGAAGAGGAACCCAAACCTTTTATAAACAAAACCCAAAAAACCACAGCTGCTCTTAGTTTTGTGTGTTCCGGGCCCCTTTGATTCATCACAGACACGAAGGACATGAGGTGCTTTCAATTCAGAGTCTCTTAAATGCCAGTATTTGCAGGATGGGGGTGTCACCAATGAATACTCCGAATAGTAGCCATTTATAAGCACCCACTGCTTTCAGTTCAAGTCAGCCTCTATATCAAATGAGAAAGCTATTACGTGGTTGCTTGACATCCACAATAAGGCCACTGGCAATGCTGATGCTGGCTTGTGGTGCTTCCCCATGACAGAGCCTGTATGCCTGCCCGTTTACACCTGCAGAGCACAGTTATGTCTTTCACATCGTGCTCTATGCCTTTGATTTGTCTTGTTCTTTTGACAGAAGAGTTTTCCTCCACCCAGCTCACAGAGGGTCGAGGAAAGTACCCGCAATCCAGTTGGCAGGCTGGAGATTATATATACGCGTTTAGTGAAGCGATTTTCATGGCTTTGATTTTAAAGCCTTGGTAATAAGTTGAAAACTGTTCTAGGTAAACAAGCCCTGCAGTGCCAGGCTTCCAGAAGGGATTGAGTTGTTCACTTCTCCCGCTTCTAAATTGAGGCACTTGAGTTAGGCCGGATTAATAACCAAACGGGGGGTGGGAACATATTCGGACTTCGCAGATGAACTATTGCTCAGGCTTGAAGGTAAAGCCACTATATTTTTGTTTCTTTCCCTAACTGGTATTAAATGTAAAAACATAAATCCTTTTCAGTGGGAGAGGAGAAGAGGAGATGGTTTTCATTTGGCATAATTTCCTGTAAGGCATAGTTCTAAACAAGGCCCGTATTTACGCAAGACAATACAGGTTTACATGTACTAGTATATCCAGCACATTTAAAAATGTTTAGCCAGCCCAGGGTATTAAATACCTTCACAATAAATGTGTTTAATAAAAGCAGATGAAGTTTGAAATAATTTTTGAATAATTTTACAGTAGAAACACCAGTTAAATCAACCCCATTGCAGTAATAAATGTCACAAAACCAATTAATTATACTTGCTTGCCACTGCAAAATCAATTGTGTAACTGTTCTTCTAAAACTGACTTTTACATTACTAAATCCTAAACACTACACTTCTGTAACTTGTCAGAATCAGGTTTTGGTTAATAGATATTTTCAGTGATGTAATGGGAACTTCTGGCATGGAGTCAGAATATAATGGACTGTGATTAATGTTTTAATAAGCACTTTTCTTCTACTTATGATGCAGCAGTGAAATGGTTTCCTGCTTAGATTGATAGAACAGCAGGTGTGCACACATACTTTTTTCTTTAAGTAAGAATAAGTTTTTCAGTTCTTCTGCTTGAAAATATTTAAATGTTTTTCCTCGAGTCAAACACTGCTGGTTTGGGAGTTTCAGTTTGTTTGTTTTAAATCCAGCTATTGCTGATATTTGTCATTTGGAAGTGGAAGGTGCCATGGAAACCTTTTCAGTAGTTAAAATAATTGCTTTGCAAAAGAGGAAACTCATTAGTTTAAGAAATAGTTTTGATATATTGATGTTTTCTTCAGTGAAAGGATTTGTTTGGAAATAGTGTTAGAGCAATTCAAAAGTGTGTGAGAACAAAGTATGGTGTTGAAAATATTAGCAGGTTAGATTTATTGTTTGGGTTGATGTAATACACTTGCTACATGCTTGGTTACTTATGTACTGGAAGTGGTTGTGTTTTTCTATATTCTAAATATTTCTACCCCCCAAAATGGAGCAGTCTAATTTTTTTAATGCCCCATCAATTGAAATTTGTTGCAGGGACAGGTTTTTTGCTGCTGCCCTGATGGAGAGGTCGTGTTTTTTCTAAGATGCTGTTTAAGGTGTGCATGTTTATTCTTTAGTCTTTTAATGCCCAGCTAATAATCAGGCTGGTGGTTCCTCACTTACTCTTGGCTGTTACTCTGCGTAACTATGGAGCATGAGGGCTACTTTCTGTTGAAAACAATATAGTCTCTTTTCTTTCCTTCTTTTCTGTCCTTGGAGGCTAGACATTAGCAATGCATATACCAGTGATGAGGAAAGAGGATGAGGGCAAACCCTGTAGAAAGTGGAGGTCCCATCTCTTGGCTGTTGTTGGCATTAGTCCATTAGGAATGTGGCCAGGGACCTCTGCTCTGTCATTACAAAAATTCAAGTGAGCCTTTCTGGAAGGATAGAAAAGGTGCTGTGGCCCTGGCTCTGATGCAGATGCTCCTCTGTTCTCTGGCCTCTGTTGACCTTCAGAGAGATTCAAGATAGTTTCTCCATCTCTTTGGTCTTTCCTCAAAACCCGGGGGAAAGACTTACTGTCTCCTTTGTTCTCAAGAACAGCAACCCATGCTTTAATTTTTCCATCAACTTTGGAAAAAAATGCAGGTATCATCATACTTGTGGCTTTAATATTCATTGAGAATTTCCCAAACAACATCTGTAGCATGGTTTTCTGCCAACTCTGTGTACTGGGGTGGCATCTGCCTTGTGTAGAGAAGGTTACTTGTGTATTTCCTTTATTTTGAGAGGTCCCTCTCCCCCTCTGCTCTGCCCTGGTGAGACTGCACATGGAATATTGTGTCCAGTTCTGGGCCCATCAGTTCAAGAAGGACATAGAGCTCCTTGAAAGAGTCCAGCACAGGACGACCAAGATGCTTAAGGGAGTGCAACACCTTCCTTATGAGCAGAGGCTGAGGGAGCTGGGCCTCTTTAGCCTGGAGAAGAGGAGACTGAGGGGTGGCCTTATTAACGTTGATAAATATGTAAAGGGCAAGAGTCAGGAGGATGAAGCCAGGCTCTTCTCAGTGGTGGCAGCAATAAGACAAGGGGCAGCGGGTGTGAGCTGGAGCAGAGGAAGTTCCACGGGAATGTAAGGAGGAACTTTTTCACTGTGATGGTGACGGAGCACTGGGACAGGCTGCCCAGAGAGGTTGTGGAGTCTCCTTCTCTGGAGACATTCAAACCCACCTGGACACATTCCTGTGTGATTTAGTCTGGGTGATCCTGCTCTGGCAGGGGGATTGGAGTGGATGATCTTTTGAGGTCCCTTCCAACTCCTAACTTTTGTGATTCTGTGATTTGCTACTACTGCATTTTTCTAGTTCTCCCTTAAAAAGATGCAGAAGGTGAGTTCTGGCTGCTATCTTTATTTCCTGACTCTCTTCCAGAATTCATGAGGAAATGCTTGTGAATAAAGCCAAAAAAAATCTACACCTCTTCTCCCTTTCCTGTCATTAGAAGGTTCCCTCTCTCCTCCTCCTCTTTTCACATTTAGACCCTGATGGATTGGGCAGACTTCTTGCTCTGTGGTCACTGATTCTGTTAATTGTCAAAAAGTATTCCAGAAATGAGAGAGGAGGGTCTGCGCTCCGAGGCCATCTTAAAACTTGGAAGCATAAAGACTCTGCTGTTCCAGACTCTCTTCAGCACACAGTTAATTTTGGAATGAAAAGTCACGCAGATAGAGAGTCTGCAGACAATCTGAAATATGGAAAGAAAATCTTGCCTCGAGTTTTGTGGGCTTTTGCTTTTGTTCTTTTTTCTTCCCCTATGTGAGGGAGGTGCATCTTGCCTTTTTCTCACCAGAAGAGAAGCAAGTGTTGCTGGGAAGGTGTCAGGGTGGTTGGGGAGTTTGCTTTCAAGATTCTCTTGTGAATAAGGTGTACTTGGCCATGAATAGTCCAGGCCATAGGATCCTTCTTGATCTTCTGGCTTTTGTCTAAGAGCAGTCACTCAAGTGACTATTTTTGTGGAACTGCTTTCTTGTTCTCACTTGCCCAGAAGTGATCTATAGACTTTTTGGATCGACTATATTCACTCAATTTATCTAGCCCTTAAATGCGTTTGGAAAAGCATGGACCAGCAGAAGAACATATAAAGCTGGTGGTGTCCGATTCTGTGGACATACGAGCAATGAATAGTGTCGTGAGAGCTGGTGCTGACCCTGGAGATGACAGCAATGATAATTCAGTACAACCAGCCACCTCACCCTTTTCATGAGTTCTTGCTGCGAAGGCTTCCAGACTCCTTCCCTGCCTTCTCCTCAGAGCTGTAGGAAGTTCACATGTTCCCTGACGTGTTTTACCTCTACTTCTGACACCAGAGCCAAAAATAAAAATCAAAGCTCAACAGAGGTCCACTTCTACTCCCATCCCTGGCAGAGGGAATTTGTAGTGGTTGCACTGGGAAGAAGATTAGGCCTCCAGAAGTGCCTTTACTGTTCCTACCCTTGGGCAGTATGTGTGGATACGACTTTCTTTCTGCATTGCAACACAGTGGGTGAACTGTGTGCGCTCACAGGCGCTTGCACGTAATTGAGGAGTGTGCTCAGCATGGCTCAGGGATGTTTGCAGATGGAGCAAAGGAAGGCGGCTACCTCTGTGACAGAGCTGTGCTAGTGCTGCAGGCTGTTTGTCAGGGTAATAGCTTGGCTGAGTTAGTAGGTATTTGGCTTTACTGGGAGCTACTGGCTGCTAGTTGACTTTCCTGTATTTCGAAACAGAAATGCTGAAAAACCATCTGGAACTATCTGCTAACATCAGCTGCCCGCATGTACTACGGTAGCAGGTTTTACAGGCTGTCTGCCCTGAGAATGTAAGAGCAGAAAAGAAAACGTCTTTTCTTTTAACATTATTTTTATCCTCTTAGAAAAACACTCTCTGAATGGTGATAGCAAATACATGAGATTTGGTACTCATATTTTGCTCTGTTTTGTGACTTCCTTGTACATGTGCGGTACCTCTTGTTTCCCTGGAGGGAATGGAGGAGTAATGCAGTCTAGGTACATGTCAACATCTGCCCAGCAGCCCTGGATGAGGATGGCAGGTAAGTACAGCAGGACTCCAGCCTAGACCTCTGGAGAGGGAGCTGTTGTTCCCACTACTTTGCTATCTTTGGGCGAGCTTAGGAAAGCTAGTAAGGTCAGATCTCTGAAATCTTATGTCAGTTAAACATCTAAGCCCCTTATAGGCCTGTCCTTTAATCTTATTTTTTTCTCCCTCTTTCTTCCTTCTTTTTTTCCATTGGAGCCTTGCTTCATTATCTGCAAAATGGGTTTATTTGTTTTTTAAATACCAATGTTAGGCACTGGGAAGTCCTTGCTGCTTTGAATAGAGAGGACCACATAGGCTGGAGAGGCCGGGTGAAGGTGATAATACAGAATAGTGCATCCTCTATTTTGGGCTGCTTTGAAAGATGGTTATTTGCAGCAAATCCCAGACTTTTTGTTGACTCATTACTTATACTTTGGTTTTATTCAGCAATTTTTGCCCTTTCTGAGGGCTCCAACAGCTGAAACAGCATCGTCTTGCCACACCGCCGTTTTAGCTGAGTCCGGCGTTTGAAGTGGCAACACTGCTAAATGTTTGTGACTTGTTTTTAGAACAGCATTTCAGCTGCCAGTTTCCTTAAGAAAGCAAAAACAATATGAAAAGCAAGAAATACAAATAAAGGAGAGCCTTTAAAATACCTCTGATGTTTTAAAAAAAAAAAGAAAAAAATCAAACTAAACAAAAAAGGTTCAGAAGACATGCTAAATGTAGCAAAATTTCTAGGAAAAAGACATCTAAATAAGCATGTGTGCTCCTTGAGTCCCTTCACTTTCTTTCCTCCTCCTTTTTCTCCAACCCACGCATAAACTCATCAATTATGTCTTCTCTTAACAAGCTGTTTCCAAAAATTTTGCCTCTCCTCTGGCAAAAGGCATTATGCTCCCAGAAGTGGAGCTGCCATGTGGTAGCGGTAAGCAAGAGCTCCCCAAAACTTTCTGCTTCCTTGCAGGGTGATGCAGAAACTGCCAGCACTACCATTAATTGTTCCAAGAAGAGGGTAGGGTTTAGGACATCAGTAGCTGCTTTGAGGGTGTGCTCTGTGCACCCAGAAGAGCTGTAACTTCTACTGGAAGGATTGTTTTTTTGTGTGTGTGTGTATTGTTATATATGATATATATAGATAATTTTATTTTTACAGTGTAATAACTCATTGTTTTATTGCCATCGTATTGTTAAGTGTTTCTCTAGGCATATCAATGCATTGATTGTGTTAGCAGCCAGGGCTGAAGATGAGTGTTTCACCCCAGAAGGGAGAAGCCTCAGGTTGAGAGAGCTTCCAGCAGAAAACCAGGGTGAATGTTGAATAGGCAAAGGTAGCATTTTCTGGAGCAACGAATTGAATGAGGAGTCTGTCTTGTTAGTTTTAATGAACTGTAAGCTCTGAATTGATTAAAAACACATACTGGCTTTAGGATATTCAGTGTAGAGAAGGAAGGCTGTTGGAAACATGGTGTTATAAAAGGACATATCAGGGCATGGGGCAGCATGTGCTGTTTTGAAAGCTGCTTGAAGAACTGCAGAGGAAGAGACTGACCATGCAGAGAGATGGGTTGGATCTGATCCTGTCACAGATTTCTCTATAGTTTTGTTAAATCAGGAAGACTAAAATCCTCAAAGGGAGTTAAGCACCAAAATACCTTTGGAGCTTGGCTTCCTTCCATATTTAAATCCCTT
>VZTU01014806.1:211997-252150 GCA_013400835.1 Zapornia atra | reverse complement strand
TTTCCTCCCCCTGCTGCTCCAAGCACCTACGTGGATCTTGTGGGGTGCTTGAGGCCAGCAGCTGTGATGACAACGAAGTCACATTACACTGGGGAGTGTTCCCAGTAAGGGCCTGAGTCAGGGCAGTGGCACATGTCTTGCTCCTGGGGATAGACCCCAAACAGCTGCTGTGTACCTCGTCTTTGCTGAATAAACACTTTGTTGTTTATTATTATTATTATGATGTTGTCTATTATTATTCTCCCCTTTGCAATAAGACTTTATTCTGCTTTGCTTTTTGCCAAGCAATCGCAGGACCCGCCAGCTGTGAAGGGCCTTACCTTGGCCACCAAGGTGCGTAAAACCATGAGCAGCCGAGTGCATGAGGCAGTGAAGGCCATCGCGCTGTGCCACAACGTGACACCAGTGTACGAGTCCAACGGGGTGACGGACCAGGCGGAAGCTGAGCGACACTACGAGGACTCATGCAGGGTGTACCAGGCCTCCAGCCCGGATGAGGTCAGTATCCAGTCATGTGTATAAAAATATAGATCTGATCTTGCTTTTTGCACCAGAAAAGATGAATTGGTGACAGTATTCCACTCTAGTGAAAAGAAAGACGTTGTCGTGCACTTTTTGCACCAAGGGTCCACGGATGGACCAGAAGTGTCCTCCCAGCTGATACACATCAGTCAAACCTGCCTCTGCCTGATGCTGCCGAGCTACACGGTGTCTCAGCAGCTGTGTCAGAGTTTGCTCAAGTTTCTGCCCGCACAAGTTTGTTGGGGGTGTATTTTACAGAGCCTGAGCCCCTCTGATCACGTTTGGTAATTGCAAGGAGTTGTGGCATGTTCGGAGGACTTGTGTGAGGGGGTTAGATCACTCCCACACCTCAGCTTGTCCCTGGTCTGCAGTGTTTGAACCTACAGACCAAGGGAAGGGTTGCGCCTTGCGCTGCGTAGCACCGCTAACCCAGGACACATCCTGTCCCATGTGGATGTGACAGACCTGGAGCCTACATTAATTCTGCAGAGGGTACCTGAAGGAGGGCACAAGATTTTATGAGCAAATCTGTGCCTCGCCAGCTCTCTGCTGGCACCCAGTCCAGCAGAGCAGAGTGGTGGAGAGAAGCTTTGCAGCTCTCCAGAGACTTGCTGGAGACTTTAATCGAACACTTGAGAGATCAGGTTCAATACTGGACTTACGATTAAAGTGCTCTTTGCCACTCCCTGTAAAGTTTGGAAAACCTAATTAGAGTGGTGTTTCCTTCTGTGGTGAAGACAGGAGGCATAAAATGTGGTTTCATGTATTGGTTGTGCTTCTTGGGAACATCTTTAGTGCTACCAGGGTAAAATGATTTGTTTTCTAGTAATTCGTACACTTGCCACTCCCCCTGTGCCATTGAAAGAGGCTGGAGTTTGAAACTTCCCCTAAGAATCCTGCTGACAGTATGAGATCGTACCACCCATCTGACTGACTTCAAAGGGTTCTACCACTTACTCCCTCTGATAATAACTTTTTGCCTTTGGCATTAGAAGAGAAGCTGGCTTGTTGCACTGTTAGAGGTGAGGAATAGCAATAAATGTATTTGTTAGCCCAGTTATGTGAGTGTGTACTAAGGATGGACTGGTGCTCAGGGCTGCTTCCCATGTTTCATGTACATCCAGAATATTTCCTATAGCAGTTTTCGTCCCTAGTAGACAACTCGTCATATAATGCAGCAAAAGCTGCAACTTTGCTTTTTTACCCCCGACCTCCATTGATGTGCCTGCAGTGACAACAAACACAGCCCTGGCTCTGGAGCTGCGAGCAGTGTGCAAGCAGGGTGTCCTCTCCTGCCATGTAATTTAGGTCAGTGTTTTGCATACCTGCTTTTCTCCTCTAAAGTGTTGTTCTCCCCTGTAAAGACAGCCTTATAGACATCAGCTGCCTTTGGATTGAAACCAGTTCACAATGATTTCCAGATGGTAATTTTTGCGATCTGTGGTTAAGGTTTTTTTTCCTCAAGCTGTTTTTGCACAGGTCCTCTGTTTATTTACATATATGCCATGGTGTATAGTGAAGTCAGTGATTTGTCTTTTCCTTTTTTGCTTTATGCTGTTCTGTCTTTGAAATATTTATGCAGTAATTTGTCTCAAATACCCAAGGGTTTATTGTTTGTTTGTTTTACTACAGCATGATAACTAATCCTTCCAAGGTTATTGTTTAAATTCTTTTTTCCTTTCTTGTGGTGTCTTAAGTAGAGAATTACAGTGGGTTCAGAAATCAGATATGCTTTGCCTGATCGAGGAAACATTGTCTGTAGGTCTTAGATACACTAATATTGTTTAGACATGCTCTGTGCATGTCATACTAGATGGTACAAAGCGCAGGATCAGCACAAGTCGGGTCCCTGAGAAGAGTGATGCTGTTAAATAACATTCCCTGTAGGGGAATGGCTTTGGACTCCTGTTAAAGCCAGCCTTTGAAATCCTATATCAATAAAATATTGCCATGGCAGGGAAGGTCAGTTTATGAAACGAGTACAAAAACTTGCATTCTCTTTACTTTAACAGCAAGGGTAATTTCTACCAGTTGGCATAGGATTCATTTCCTGTAACAGAAAGCAGGATTTCCTAAATTTGTTTCCTGTGCACGCTGCCATTTAGAAGTCTTGAAGTATCTTTATTCAGATATCAGTTACAGCCTTGGGGCTCTGCAGGCGTGTCAGTTGTAGCCATACAGTAACCAACAGGGGAAATGAAATAGATATAATCTGATCAGAGATAAGAGAGCCTGGGATTCCTGGGCAAACAGTCTTTAACCCTGACAACCAGCCACAGCTGCCAGGACATGAAAGGGTGCCCTGATCAATCGGTTGCTGCCTGTTGTCTGTCTGCCCAGGCAACCCTAAATGGGGCATTTGTAGAGCAGCTCATGGCACAGAAGGATCAATTTGTCTCTTCAGAATGAAATTTATTAGTCGATATCCACTTCAATGGTGGCTTGGGTAATTTAATTGTCGCACAGAGCAAAGTTTGGGGGATAGTGTGCTGAGCTGCGGTAGCTGCTCTGCTTTGTAATGCTCAGGGCCATTTCTGACTCGGCCTGGATGGAGCTGCAAGCTCCTGGAGTGTGGTCAGGGAATTTATGGAGTTCCCCTCGCTGAGCACAGGCTCTCATGAAGATGTTTGAGGGATTTCAGGCCTGCTTTTAAATCTCCTTGGTTTAAGCTGTGAACAGGTTTGTGCATCTTGAATGTTTCTCATTGTTTTGATGTGACTGAGGCTGTCTCCACTTGCCTGTTTGCTGGTGTGGAGCATAAACCTCCTGTCTTGTATGGAGCTGGAAACCTGCCCTCAGCCCTGCCAGAAGAGTTATTGGTGCTTTGCTGGGAGCAGGGTGGCCCCAGCCCTGCCTGAAGAGTTACTGGTGCTTTGGTCGCCATTGGAGTTCCCCCCTGAGCTGCACGCTTCCCAGAGGCCAGGCCCACAGTGCTGCCTGCTGAACAGACACTAATTTCAGTGCTTTTAGTACATCTGACAGGGGCATTTCAAAATTATATCACTTTCCCCCTCAGTACTTATTCATTAAGCGCTCCTGAGGGTGGGAAGTGGCATGTTGAGAAGGGTTGGCCCCGCTGCCTTGGGGAGAAACGTGGCTCACCTGGAGGGCTGAGGGCTGCAGGGCCCAGGCCTGCCCCACAGCGCATGGGGAAGCGCCATGTCTCCTGTTACTTGTGCCTTTCATTGGGGTCCCTTTCTGTGGTCTCAGCGCTCCGAAGAGGCCGGCATTGCTCCATGCAACGCAGTCGGGTTGAAGTGTGGCACGTGTGTGATCCAGCACCTCTGATGTGCTGCTCATCCCTCCCTGCCTCTGCGCAAAAGTTCTCCTTGGGGGGTTTAAATGCTTCCTGGCATAGGGCTTAAGTGAGATGCTGGCAGGGAAGCAGGGAGGAGGTGTCTGTCACAGAAAGCCACAAAGGAGATGCTTTAATGGGCTGAGCTAGGAGCAGACACTCATCTGCAGCATACAAATGTGGGCAGATCAACATCACCTAATGCCATGCTGTGAAAAGCTCTTGATAATAATTTATTAACCAGACCATTAGAAACCCAAGCTCCATCTCTGCTATGGGAGATGCTGGTAGGAGGGTTATCTAACTGCACACATTAATGCATTAAGGGTGGCTTGAAGAAACTTTTTACAAAGTTAGGCTTGGACGAGCCTTTGGCTTGTAATCTTTGAAAGTCTGCAAAAACTTGTAAATATTAAAACAAAGATTGATTCAAATTAAATTAAAGATCTTTCCAGACAAAGCCAACTCAACTAATATTTTTTTTGTCTGGTGATTTATACTTTATTGAAGGAGAATTTGGTCTTTTAAGACCAATTGTGGATGAGAAGGAGCTGAGTTCACAAAAGTTTCTCCAATTAGACCCAACTGTATCAATTCACCTAATAAAATCTTGACCCAGTGTAAGTACTTACAGATTCCATTTTGATCTGTACCTCGTGTGTGTGATTTCCCAAAATAAATTCCAATTTGGCTAAGGTATTGGTGGTCACTTCAGGCAGCAAAGGCAGAACCTGAGAGGCACAAGGGATAATTAACCTTCAAGTCCTCAGCAGACCTGTGCCCAGCACTCTCAAGCCTTGAAAATGTCACTGAAAAATACTTCCAGTACTTGGTGTCTGCTGGGAGAGAGCATCCCTTGATCCTTTCTGGAGGCCGGTGATATATGGGCTCATGTCAGCGGCTGCTCCCATCCCTTACAGCTACAGAGCCCTGCATCTTGGCAGGCTCAGTCCTAGACAGATGCATCAGCTGAGTTCTAGTGTGTGCCTTAAAAAATCCAGGGTTTGTTTTTATTGTTTTGGTTTTCTTACTGTTTATGGAGAAGAAGTTCTGTGCTAAGAAGTGTTTGTGAGCTGCCCTTCAGCTGTCTCACCCATCAGTACAGAGGTTGGAAGTTGCTGCCAAACTGTTACTACCAAACAGAGTGTAACACAGCTCGTTTTGTTTGTTTGCTTTTCTAATATGAATTTTTAATGTGCTCTGCATTACCATTTCTGGCTTTGATACTGTAAATCCAGGGTGACTGTATTGCTTTGAATTCCTGGTTTCATGAAGAGCAAGCTGGGACACAGCACATTCAAAAAGCAAGCGTTGTAAGGAGGTTTTGTGATGTGCCCAAGCAGAGCTCTGGGCAGCGTGGGCAGAGGTACCCATGCCTGCCCCAGAGGTACCCAAAGGTACCCATGTCTGTGGGGATGTGGCAGTGAAGGCAGGGAACTGGCTGCTCTGTGAGTCCAGGGCTGCCCCGCAGCCGCATCGGATAGGGTCTGGGCTGCCCAAACCCCCAAAATACAATTAGCAGGTATCCAACTTTGGAAAAAGCCGACCAGCAAGAGCCGTATCACACATACCCAAAGGGATCCACTCTAGCACAGTTCATGAGTAATGGCCATGGTTGCGGCTCCTGCCCGGTCCCCTCCGGGAGCTGTGGGGTGGGCAGGACGCACCCTCCCCATGGCTGTCTCTTCCCCTCCCAGGTAGCCCTGGTGCAGTGGACCGAGAGCGTGGGCTTAACGCTGGTGGGCAGAGACCAGTCCTCCGTGCAGCTGAGGACCCCGGGTGGCCACATCCTGAACTTCACCATCCTCCAGATCTTCCCCTTCACCTACGAGAGCAAGCGCATGGGGATAATTGTCCGGGTAAGTGTCTGGGGGGAAGCCTGGGCGGGAGCTTTGTGTCTGGGGGGGAGCTCTGAGTCTCGGTGGATCTCTTGCTAACGCACCGTGTGACACACAAAACGCTGGCTCCCGGCTGTGCTCCTCCTCCTGGCTGAGCTCTGCAGTGTCTCCTACCCCAGGGTATAAGCTGGTTCTGGTTAGGGCTAATGGCATCCCGTGGCTGAGTTTGTTTAGGGATACATCCTCTTCCTCAGCCGTGTTTGCAGTAAGTGCCGCAGTGCCTGAGACATCTTCAGTTTATTGATCTTTGGTCCCTTCTTCAGCATAACAAGGAGCTTCCAGCCCCCTCCAGCTGCTTCTCCTCCCCCCGCCCCCCCCAAAATGTTTTGGCTGGCTGTGTGCTTAACCAAGGATCAAGAGCTTTATAATCGGCAGAGATGCTGTATTACCACTCAGGTAAGCAGCTGTTTTAGGAACACATGAAACCAGCGCTGCCAGCGAAAGAAATCATCCCTGTTACCCTTGTCCTGGGACCCGAATTCTGTGTCCCCTCCCACTGTGGCCGACACAGTGAGGAGGAAGAGGAGCACATTAGTGCTTTCCCTCCTTGGCGTCAGGCAGGAGCAGGCACACAAGCGGGTTTGCTGGCCCAGTTTACACTGTGTCTCCAAAGCATTTGTGGTGGTAGAACAGGAGGGGATGGAGGTGGCAGCAAGTGGGAAGGAGGGAGGCGATCCTGGACCAATGGCACATCGAATAGCTTTAGGATGTTATCAGAGGTATTGTGGAAGTGCTCTCCAGATCTCTGCCAGGCATCGAAACTCCTGTTAGACCCCGCAGGAGTACAGCACTGCAGATGGAGGCACTTGTAGCTGCAGGGAATTGCAGAGATTTTATTTTGAGCTGTTTAACAGAGCCCCCAGCTATGCTGGGAACACCGTGTCATGAGCAGAGTTTGAAAATAACTGATTTAAAGTAAAAGGGTGCATTTGTGCAAGTACCTTTATCAGCAGCAGCAGGCACTGCGCACACTAAGTACCTGCCCAGCTACAACTGAAGGCAGAACTCTGTGGGTTTATATACAGACACAGTGTGAGGTTGGGCTTTCAGAAAAAAGTTACCTTAAAAAGAAAGAAGAAAGTGTGGGTGTTAAAACCAGTTGAGATCAGTTCTCAACATTATCACTAGTTTCCAGGACTGTGCTAGAGAAGCAGTGTTAGTGAGACAAACAAACCAGCTATGGTAGGGCACTTCCATTTGCTGGCGATAAGGTGAAGTAGTTGGAATGTTTCTTTTGGAGATAATTAAAACACCCTTGTTTCTTACTGAGAGTACAGACAGATAATTGGTACCAGGAATCTAAAACATGAATATGAAACCCATAATCCAGGGCAAGGAATGATTTGTTGTATCATTTCATGGGATCTGCCGCTTTGTTACTTAGAGTGGAGAGAATAGGTAAAACTGATGTGTTTGGTTTGGGTGTTTTGGGTTTTTTTTTTCTCCTTCCCCCTCTTGTTTACTCTGTGGTAAAACTGGATTGCTGCATGTTTGTTTTGAGGTATCTGGAAACAGGGTGTAAAAATATCTCCCGCCTCGTGTTCTAAGTTACAACAGGAGGAGTAGTTGTTGGGTTGTGTTAGAAACAGCGGGGATCGGTATTGCACACGTGGGCCTCCTTGAGAGCAGGTTCATTTGGTTTGCTTTACTGGGGGATGTTCACAACCCTCAGCTTCTCTGGAGCCGTGGCAGAGCACAGCCCCTGGCAGGACGGCCCTCGTGAGAGGGGGATGTGAAACAGAGTGATGCAGTGGTTGTGTTCAGCACCTGCAGATGCTATGCAGAACTTGGTTATTTGGGTAATGGGGAGATTTGGTGGTAAAGATTGACATGTAATATGTGTGTGCTGTTATCTTCACAAACCCATGAAGGACAAGCTGTGTTTAGCACAGGCTAAAATCGTTAAAGCTTGTTGCAATTGGTTCTCTGTATATTACCCTACCTGGTGCTTTGGACCTGGATCTCCTGTTGCTCAAGGAAGCATGTTTGAGCTCTGGATCACAGACACCACAGCACTGCACAGGGGGGAATGAATCCGTACTTCAGGTTGTTCCAGGCTTTGGAATATTAAACCATGCCCAAGGGCAGGTGAAGTGGGCTGGTAGGCTGAGCTTGTACAAAGGAATCGGTGTGTTAAATCTGCAAAACTAAGAGATCTGACTGGATGCATTTACATCGACATGCCCAGGAATGTCCCGTGCTCTATGGCATAGCTGCAGCCAGTGTGGTGCCTGTCAGTTTGCATACAGCAAGTGTCAATCCCTAGATCGGTTATTTTTAAAGTGCGGGTGATGTGGAGACTTCAGGGCATGTTTGCAAGACCTAGAATGACAACAGAAGAGGGCAGATGAGACACCTCCCTCCCCATTGCTTACTGTAAGTGCGAACTTCTGAGGAGTTGTTGTATCAGAGGTGTCAGAAGCGAGCTCACCACCGCAGCCAGGCATGCTTCACTAGACCATGTTTATCAGCTCGCAGAGAAGTGGATGTCCTGAAAATCTTCTCATCCAGGTGGAAAGTAGTCCTCTATTTTTTTCCCCTCTTTGATTTGAAGCTTATTCCTTTTTAATGACCTATTACCTGTATCTGCCCCCTGTCTGCTGGAACTAAAGGGACTCTGGCGTTTGGCAGCAGTAATACTGTCACCCAGCACAACTCCCATGTGTGGCAGCAGCATCACCCCTCTCTGCTGTGCTTCTCAGTTGTGTCTTCGCTTTGCAGGCACTGAGCTGCTTTGAGGAGCAGATGCTGGCTGCTGTGTTCCCATATACTCCAAAATAGTATTTGCGAGCAGTGTTTTCATTAATTAATTAAAAATAGAGAGTTTATAAATAAGAAGTATGTATGCATATGGAGGCACTTCATTTGGGTTTGATCCATGACTTGCAAGGTGCTCACCCCTTCAGCGTACCTTCTAAAGCTGTGCTGCCTGTTTGGCAGCTGGGAATCAGGGGAGGGAAAGTAGCGTGAAGCATCCAGAGGACAACAGCCCCAGAGAGCAGCCAGGGAGGGAGGGAGAAGCTGCAGGATGAGGCTGCGCTCAGCACAGTGGTGAGCAGAATTCAGATGCAGTGTTTTCCACTGAGCTACACAGATACTGCCTGTTCTCATACATGGCAGTTTTCTTGGCTAGCAGGAGCTGCTGCAGCCACCTTGCCAGGCTTCCTGCATGATCCAGGTACAGGGATTCAGCACGTGGTTCATGTGCCCAGCCCAGGGATGCTCCTCTGAAGCCCTTGGCAGGTGCCCATCTACTGCGATGGTCCTGTCTGCTCTGGCTCCTAGGAAGGGATCTTCAATGTATGACTTTTAGTAACTGAAGTAGTAGTTAGTGTTGAAAACAAGTGGCAGATATTGTCTCGCTTGGGATATTTTTGCACTGTCTGCTTGTTTCCTTGTGATCAACTGTCATTTCTGTAGCCCATCATTTCAGTTCTAAGAAGCCATGCTCTACCAAAGCAGCCACTCTTCTCAGCTTGCTGACTTATCTTCTTGAAATAAGGCCCGTTTGTTTGACCACAATATTTTCCATTCTTCTTTTTCTTTGCGTTGTTTTTCCCCTTACCCATGTGGAATGATCTTTGTTGTAGAGAAAAGATAGTGCTATTGTCATATCTGGAATTGAAAGAAGCCTTTGAACTGTGGCCAGAGTCAGACCATGATGGAAAAAGATGCCTCTCCAAAACAATATAACTGGCAAATCTCTGTGTAGATTTATAGTGTGATCTTACCATAATATGAGAACGCACTAACCTCCTATTGAACTCAGTGAGAGGAAATGACTAATGCAAGGAGATAGCTGATACAGTATTTATATTGGACAAAAAATCTAAACTATCTTAAGCCAGTTCTGCAGCACGGGAAGCGGAGTCTTTATTCGGTTTCCTACAGAGATGTTGATAGACACTTCTTAATAAAATAATTTAATAGATAAACCTTTACCTTTGGCTACCGCCAAAAGCGTTGTGTTTTTTTAAGCAGATTCTAGTTGTTTTGGTAGAATGATGGGGATTTTGCTTTGGGGATGAGGGATGTATGGGCATTGGCATATGAAGGCTGTAACTTCAGGACATTACAAAATCTGCTTAAGCTTAATATAAGACACTTCCTTGTGAATAGCTTTAAGATCTTGGCAAAAATACTCAGTAAAGCAGCTTCATTATCCTTGGCTACTTCTTAATGTATGTCCTTTGCATTTCAGTATCCACATCAGGTGTTCCTTTATGGGTTTTTTTGCTATGGAAGTGGATTCTGCTATGCCAGTGCTATGGGACATTAGGCTTTTACCTGCCACCTCAAACACTTCATGTTGTGAGAGCCTTCACCACTAGTTTGTGTCACTGCAGAACAGATCGGCGTGTGTATTAAAAAGTGTCCACTGTGCTTTTCTTTCGTTCCTGTGTTTCCTAAAGGACTTTTCCCCCTTCATTTGTAGCCATCTATTTCCAGACCTTCCTGGGCTTTCTGGCTTTGCGTGTTAAGTTTATTTTCTTCCCATCCCTGGTGGCTATCTTGGTTTACAGAGCAGTTTGTTCCTTACTCATTGTTTTGTCTCCTTTGAGGAAATTGCCAAGGTTTCCATTAAGCCTGTAGTGCTGATCACTGTGACCTCCTTAGGTATCTGCCTGGTTAGAAGGGGTTTTTTAATTTGTGGTAATGTAAATATGCCCCGCTCACAGCCTGCAAATTACTTGTCACAGATAAGGCTGGCAGCAATCTAACCTTTCTGTGGCAAGTATAAACTCTAATTACACTTATGCCGTATAATGTAACAGGGGTAAGTCAGAGTGATTTTTACACTGTTAAACTCTGTGCATCTGTTTTATTGCTTCAAGTAAGAAAGAAATAAATTTCCAGGGTGAGTGAGGGCTAGAGGTTGTTCTGCACACGCAGTCAGGACTGAGAGGTGTCTGCATGTACATCCCATGTTGCTGATTAAAAGGTCATCATCCTTGCCTAAAGGATTATTCCTGCTGCGAATAACTGAGTTGCAATTGAATAGGCATCTCCTCCTGGCCCTGAGACAAGACGTGAGCCGGACAGACCTTCAGCCTGACCCAGTGCAGGCATTTTTGTGACTGATGTGCAGAAAACTCATCACTTGGCTTGCTGAGGCCATTCCAAATATGCTGATATTGGCCCTGCTTAGACTCTTCTGTTTCTTATCTGCAGGATGAATCCACAGGAGAGATCACCTTCTACATGAAGGGGGCTGATGTAGTGATGGCTGGGATCGTGCAGTATAACGACTGGCTGGAAGAGGAGGTATGGGGCCGTCTGTCTTCTGTACGGAGGGTTTCTCGTGCGAGTGCTTTCCTCCTTCCAGGGCACGCATGGCAAAGCTTGTCAGGGTGGCAGAGGGGACACAAGTCCTCAGTGTCTGTCACCCAGAAGGTCGCTCATCTTGGAAATGCATTGGATTAGTCTTCAGCCAAAGATGCTCCTGTTAATGGGGAAGTTTGGTGGTGAGTTCAACATATTTAGTGCAGCATAAATCCTGTAAACAAATGGATCTTACTGAGAACTGATTGGCACTCAGGATCACCACGTTTGTCCTGGGCTTCATCCTTCTGGAGTCTTCAAATCAAAGGCTTGTGTCCTTTTACTTAGAGACAGAGAAAATGCAATCACTGGGGTTGTTCTTGCCACGCTGATATGGCAGAGAGGCCATTTTTGTTTCAGATTGCTGGGATAGATTACAGACCATTGCAGATGTCCTTTTTCCTCTCGAGTTTATCACGCACTTTATCAGATGGTACAGACTTACTGGGGTTGCTCAAATGGGGCGGTTATTTTCTTAACCTGCTATCTTACACTGCCATCTCTGCAAGGCTGCATATAAATCATCTTACTGGAGCTGCAGTTTATGGTTTACAATGTGATACTTCTTTCCAGTGTGGTAACATGGCTCGGGAAGGCCTGAGGGTTCTGGTTGTAGCCAAGAAGTCTCTGACAGAAGAGCAGTATCAAGACTTTGAAGTAAGTTTTTGTTTGTTTTTTCTTCTTTGTTTTTAAATAAACAGTCACTGGAGTGATTCTCCCAGCCCTCTAGTGATAATGTGCCTCTCATCTCTACTCCTTCTGCTGGAATTGTCATTCTTCAATGTCTTGCTGGTCTTTCAATCAAAGTGGCTTTTAAAGTGGTCTGTATGAAACTGGATCCCAGCCAGGACCCTCCAAAACCAGTTCCCACATCCTGCCTTGCTGTCTTTCGCAGCTAGAAATTCTGCAAATATTCATGGTTTGTTAGACAAACTGTGTTGGTGTGAGGACATGTGCTGGCTTTCCATTTTCTTCGCTGTGTTCTGACACCCAGGGAGCTGACAACCAACTGGGATGTAACCCAGTGGGGCTCCACGGAAGCCCAGGCTTCCCTCGTGGGGTTGGGTAGAGCAGTCCCTCCCTAGAGCAGCCCTGATTTACTTACCAACCAGTTCCAGACTCTCCACTGGCATCACTTCAGTCACTGCAGAGTGCCTGTGTGCACGAGGATCAATCACTGTGCACAGGGCAGGCACAAACTAAGAGAAACTTCCTGAAATATTTTCCACCTTATTCCATAATGTGCACCTTGTGTTCATGAGCCATTGCAGGTGCCCTCCCTGTATGTCGGTTAACTGGTTAACCCTTGCACTGGTTAACCCTGCGTTCCACAAACTGTGCGTGTGAGCGTGGCTGTGTCTGCTCTGTCCTCAGGCACGCTATGTCCAGGCGAAGCTGAGCGTGCACGACCGTTCCCTGAAGGTAGCCACAGTCATCGAGAGCCTGGAGATGGAGATGGAGCTGCTGTGTCTAACAGGTGTGGAGGATCAGCTGCAGGCAGACGTGAGGCCCACCCTGGAGACGCTGAGGAATGCTGGCATTAAGGTCTGCCTAACCTACTGTCGCTCCTAGCAGGAACACTTAGTACCTCAGGAGTCTGTGGCACTGTCCTACAGACAGGAAATTAGCACAGTTTGAGAGCCCTGTAAAGGCAACTGTTTCCCTTCAGGAGTGGGAACTTTGGGGCTGGCCAGTGTGTTTTAAACATCGCTCTGGGAACAGAGCCTTCTGAAGTAGTAAATGTTATGTAAAGACA
This sequence comes from Zapornia atra, assembly GCA_013400835.1. Classification (NCBI taxonomy): domain Eukaryota; kingdom Metazoa; phylum Chordata; class Aves; order Gruiformes; family Rallidae; genus Zapornia; species Zapornia atra. The sequence continues at coordinate 239,357 of VZTU01014806.1, read as the reverse complement.
TGAGAGCCCGTTGCCTTCTGTGCTTTCTTCCCCGAAGGCGCTTTGGCCCCTTTCGCAGAGAAACCCAGGGCGTGGACAGAAGGGCCGCTATGAGAGATGGCTTCCTTGGAGGTGGTTGTATGAAACAGGACTGCTCTGGATGCGCCTGGGCCCTGCTGGAGCACAGGGCTGTGCACATACATGTTTCAGTAGCCACCAGAGGGGGTCGGAGCCAAGAGAATTGAGACTGGATTCTTTTTCTTTCCTCGTTTTTTCTTTCTTTATTTTTTTTTCCCCTGGCTTTCTGGGTTCTGACACCTTCATCTCAGATACCTCCAGCCTGAGCCGTGCCCAGCCATGAGGAAGCCAGTGTGATGCCTGCCTAGTCTCCCTCTCTGAAAGCTTGTCAGTCAGATTCTGGACTTACAAAAGAAAAACAAAATAATTGTACTAAGCATTCAGATTTGGGCAAGAAAAGTAGGTAAAATGTTCTGGTTGTGGTTGCTGTGCTTTAAGTAACAAAAGTGAGCAAAAGTCTTGAGCCGTGCTGTGAATGCAAGGCAGGGCTGTGTATCTGGGGTTTGGGTAGGAAGTGGAATTCAAGGCTTATTCCAAAGTATTTTTGTGTTTTCACCTTGGCTGGAGTCAGCGGTGGGGTGTGGAGCGTGTCGGCACACAGTGAGCACGATGCTTCTGCACACTCCCACAGCTGTGTATTCGTTAGGGTGCTGCATGTGAGACCAGGAGTGAAGGTGCTCTTGGAATTCACCCTTTTTCCAGCATCAGATTATTAAGCAAATAAGTGAGTCTTTGTGTGTGTTCTGGGGTTTTAAAAAGCTTTATTAAACATCCTTGGGCGGTGTCTTTAAACAATAAAAACACCAGTGAAAAAGCAAACCGGGCTCTGGTGTATTTGCCCTGCTGAAGGAATCCCCTGCCAGCCTGTGCAGGCTGGTGCTGCTGACACTGCTTCTAACGCCACCCCGCACCAGCACGAAATAAAAGGAGCAGTGTGTATTTAAAAAAAACAAACCCCAACCAACTGAGAGCCCGTTCCAGACGCACACATCAGCAGTGAGCTAAGCCTGGTTGCATCATCCGAACTTCAGGCAGGGCCGGGAGGGATCTCTCAGCAGCGAGGCCCTGCTGATTTCAGCCACGAGCTGTAGCTGGGGTGGGACACGTTAGCACACACGCACACATTCTTTAGCCTGTGTTTTGTGGGTTTATCGGCAGAATCTTGACATGTTGCAGGTGGGAAGAATGTTACACGTAGTTTGTAAGTCCTTCTGTGTTTCAGCCTCTTTAAAAGTTTTGCTTTCCTTCATCTGAGAGAAATTCCTTGTATGATTGAAAATAGGGCTTTTTAAGAGCAAGAATTTGTGTATGTGTTCTCACAGCCCCTTCCTGTGCTGTCACTGGCAGGTGGTACCTGGATGTCCTGCGGATGTGGCCATTGCAGTTTGCATTTAACCCATGAAATATCTGATTGCAGGTGTGGATGCTGACAGGGGACAAGTTAGAGACAGCCACGTGTACAGCCAAGAATGCGCATTTGGTCACACGGACACAGGACATCCACATATTCCGACTAGTGAGTGACTACGACATACCCCTCTCTCAAGACTTGCTTGGCACCCTGAATTCTGGAAATGTTTCCCAGAACATTTTTATTCTTTTGACCCAGCTTTCTGTCCCCTGAGCTTTGGTTTGTGACTCTGTGCCCCGCGTAACTCCACATGCTGCCTGCCTGCTTTGCTTTTGCTCCCTCTGAGACTTGTTGGCTTGTTTTTTCACCCAGCAATCCAAAGCCTTGCTCAGCTGCCTTCTCCTTCCCCAGGTGACCAACCGTGGAGAAGCCCATCTTGAGCTGAACGCCTTCCGCCGGAAACATGACTGTGCTCTTGTGATTTCTGGTGACTCGCTGGAGGTAAGCTCCAGGCACCCCAGGCTGTTCAGGAACACCCCAGCCCACCGTGGCTCCCTTAGGATTTTTTATTTTGTTTTTAAAAGAAACTTTCATATGACTATTTCAAACACTGGTGTAACGCTTCTGATCTCTGTAAATTAGGTGTGTCTGAAATACTATGAGTATGAGTTCATGGAGCTGGCTTGCCAGTGCCCTGCCGTTGTGTGCTGCAGATGCGCTCCAACACAGAAGGCCCAGATCGTGCGACTGCTCCAGGAGAGGACAGGCAAACTCACCTGTGCCGTAGGTAAGGGACTAGGCAGGGAGGACTGGCCATGTAGTATGGTGTCTCTGCTGCTTCTTCTTTCGGGCGAGCGGTCTTGTGTCATCTCCTAACACTTGGAAATTCCGAGCTAGGGAACAGTTTTTGTGGGATGATTGCTAGGATGAACTTTGCTAGGAAACTTCAATGAGAAGCTGCTCATAAATATTTGGGGTGCTATCTTTGCAAAACAGAGCTTCAACATGATCAATTGGATCACATCGAGTCACAGAACATTAGGAGTTGAAAGGGAACACGAAATATCACCTAGTCCCACCCCCTGCCAGAGCAGGATCACCTAGATTAAATCACACAGGAATGCATCCAGGCAAGTTTGAATCTCTCCAGAGAAGGAGACTCCCCAGCCTCTCTGAGCAGTCTGCCCCAGCGCTCCATCCCCCTCACAGTGACAAAGTTCCTCCTTATATTCCCATGGAACTTCCTCTGTTCCAGCTTGCACCTGTTGCCCCTTGTCCTATCGCTGCCATCACTGAGAAGAGCCTGGCTCTGTCCTCCTGATTCTCCCCCTTTACGTATTTACAAACGTTAATAAGGTCACCCCTCAATCTCCTCCAAGCTAAAGAAGCCCAGCTCCCTCAGCCTGTCCTCATGAGGAAGGTGCTCCACTGCTTCCATCATCTTGGTGGCGCTGTGCTGGACTCCTTGAAAGAGTTCTATGGCTTTTATCAGATAAAGTGCCGTTGTTAACCTGTGGGCTTTGTTTCAGCCTTGTAGCTGTAATGGTACACCTACAAGTCAAAGTGATCAGTGGCCTTGAATCCCTGGGCATCTATAAACAAACTTCCCAAAGAACTGAAATTTCCAGTTGATATTTGAAATCCGCTGTTGTTGATAGGGTTCAGGGTTTCTCTTAGTACTGCAGCCTGCTGGAGGTGCCGTTGGTGGGGTTGCAAGTTGCCTCTCTGGCTGAACTACAGTGTCACTTCTCTGCTCTCTGACCTGCAGGTGATGGAGGGAATGATGTCAGCATGATCCAGGAGGCTGACTGTGGCGTTGGGGTTGAAGGAAAGGTGAGATTACCTCATGTTTAGTACAACTTTCTATGGCAATTCAGAAGCTCATTTGCAGCTAACTCGCAAATGGATCTTCAGAAATTTGTGCAAGAAAGAAGTTTCCACCAGAATAATCATCAGACCAACAGCTTTATCACGAAAAACATCTGGAAAGGAGACTACTGTTTAATAGAGTTCAAGTTCATTATGTGGTTCTTGGCAGATTGCCTGAATTTGGACCATTGTGGTTGGTTTGGGGGTTTTTGATCACACGTAGATGCTCCAAATGCTGGAGTTGTAATGACTCTGGTGACATACACCCTACAGATAACCAGTTCTTAATTGTCCGTTAGTGTAGAAAGCAAGCTCCAGGTTCGAGCTCTGGTTCTTGCATATGGAGCTGCTTGGAGTGACAAGGGTGGATTTGGCGGCTGTGGAAGGACTCTGCTTTGAAGCCAGAACACTGAATGACTGAACTTTGGAGACTGACTTGTTCAAAACTGACTTGATGCAAGTGTCACATTAACATACGTGTTGTGAATGGTAATCCAGAGGGCTGCTTAGACTTGGAGGACAGGGTTCACATGGGAATTCTCCTCATGTTTTTGCTCTTTGCTTAAAAGCCACGGTGGAAGGCAGAAGTGCTGAGATAATACTCTCCCCCACCTAACATTCTGCAAATGGCCTTGGAAATTCTGTCAGTCATAACTAGGTAATGATACCCTATTTCTTTGTTTCCAGTAATGAAATGATCTTACTGTGCTTTTACTTGCTGTTGTACACAGGAAGGGAAACAGGCATCGCTTGCAGCCGATTTCTCTATCACCCAGTTTAAACACCTGGGTCGTTTACTCATGGTGCACGGACGGAACAGCTACAAGCGGTCTGCAGCTCTCAGCCAGTTTGTCATCCACAGGAGCCTGTGCATCAGTACAATGCAGGTAACCGGGTTGCTGGGGGCGAGGTGAAAGAGCACGGAGTGCTGTTTTTCATTTTGGAGGTGATGGTTTCTTCTCGTGGGCTAGAACTCAAGGTTCTTACTTGGGTGCCAAAACACTTGAGAAGGTTCCTGGTATTGGACAAACATCAGAAACTCCTCTAAAACTGGACAAACAGCATTCTGCATTTGAGAATGCTGCTGTGACACAGCATGTCTTCACTGTCAGTGCTGAGAGCCTGAACCGGGCCACTGTGGCTGAGGAAGGTCTCCACCGAGTCAGTGTGCTTCTGCTCAGGTGTGCTTGGAGCAAGGTCTTCAAGTACCGAGCCCAAAATGAAGCGGCTGAGGGGGACTTGACTCCAGCCCCGAGGAGGCTGCTGGTGCTTGGTTGGGCGCACTGTGCAGCAGTCATGGGAGACGTGCCACAAAGGCCACTGCACACATCAGCCTTGCTGAGTGCTCGGCAGCTCACTGCAGCACCGTGGGGCCATCTGTTCCTCTGCATTTCAAAAGGAACCTCAGGAACAGATCTGGTGTTCACAAAATGTACATTGTTCGCGTGTGCCGAGCCTCAGCATAATGAAAATGCAGTTGCCAGTTGGCAGGGGGAGTTGAAAGGGATTTTAAGAGCTTGTGAGCCAAATCCTGTTCCGAGCTCTGGTGACTTGAGTGAAAATTACAGTTAAGGACGGAGATTGCTCTATGGGAGTTGGGTTTCCACGTCACAGTGTACTGATAAATTCCTTAAAAATACTAATTTAAAAAAAATATTTTCTATTTTTGAGAAAGCAGATTCTTAGCCCTCCTCCCTCTTTAGAATAAACACGTAAGGAGGGATGCATTAGAGACAAAAGCGTCAAACTCAGGGGACAATCCAGGTTACTCTGCAGCTAAAAACAAGAACAGAAAACAAACCCCTAACTTCTGACAGAAAAAAAAGAAAAATTAATCTTGAACTCTTTGGAGTTTGCATTAGGGAATGTTAACTCTTTACATTGTGGAGGCATCATCCAGGCAGAAGTAAGTACACACCTGTCCTTCACAACATCTGGATGGCTTTGGTCAAACCAGTGGGCTTTGGAAGGAACTCTTTACGTTCTTTTTGTGGAACTACATAGCAAAAAGTTTTCCAGCTCTCCACTATTTGCTATTAAACACAGCTTTCATCCAAGGTTTGCGTAGGAGCAAAGAGGGTTGATATTACATTCTTCTGTCTTCATTTCAGAAATTTGGAGAACCCGCTGCAAGTATGTTCCAGTTTGAACAGAGTATATTTTTAAGCTGTTACTTTTCCTGCAGTATCTGAAGCCTGAAAAGCTTATTTTTCTTCTTTTCTAGGCTGTTTTTTCATCAGTATTTTACTTTGCTTCAGTTCCTCTCTACCAAGGCTTTCTCATCATTGGGTAAGAGCTCGCATTTTACTAATAGTGGGGAAAACCTGTGCATAATGAATAGATTTGGGCTAATTAACATGCAAGGCATGCACGGCTCCACTCTGCATGTTTCACAACACTGCTTCAGAAGATGGATTTGATCCATGTCCCCTTTCTGCTCCTCTGTGCTGAGCGAAGCCACCGAGGCAGCACAAGTACTTCTGGAAGCCTTTCCAAAAGGACACTTGGTCATACTGTGAATGTGAGAAGCAAGCCATCCTCCTGGCAGCACTCCTTCCATCCTAGGAAAAAGCTGAGGGACAGTCATTAAGCTCTGGTGCATGTGCAGCAATGAGAGCCAGTGCCTAGCTCCTGGCAGTGTCAGGCAGGGGGACAGCCCAACCCCCTTAACAGGAGGAATCAGTTCCTGTCTCAGATATACTGGGATTACACTTGTGATCCCATGACTTTATTGACTTCTGAATACATAATTAAAAGCCAAACAGCAAATCCATCTCACTGCCTTTGGATGTAAGCGAGGTCAGGCCTGACCTGTAGAGCAAACTTTGGGATGGGATAGGTCTGTCCTTGGCTCTGTTGCGAACCCTTTAGCGCCAGTTGCAATACTTGAACCAGTCGTCTGTGTGTGAATGTTTCTAATCAGAAGCCATTCAAAACACAAATCCTGCAGGTTTTTCCTACATGCAAAACCCCAGCGAGTTCTGTTTATGAGTTTTGGTAATACATCACCTGGCACTTCAGGAACACCGTGTGTCCTTTCTGGAGACTAGAGTTCTCCCTGTTCATCTACACTACAGATAATTTACTGGTCTTCTACCTTCTTCCCAGGTACTCCACAATTTACACAATGTTTCCAGTGTTTTCTCTAGTCCTGGACAAGGATGTTAAATCTGAAGTGGCAATGTTGTACCCGGAGCTCTACAAAGATCTTCTCAAGGTGTGTGAGGTTCTTGTTTGTCCAGCTTGATCCCTGTCTTGATTTGAAACTCTCTAGATGTCTAAAGGCAAATAGAGTACCAGTAGGTACAGAACTTTATCATGTGTTTTCAAGCAAAATTGCTTTAAAGGCAAATTTGAATTAACGGATACAACCAGATTTCCTGGCAGTTTGTTGTTGAACGCTACATGAAATGCAATTTATTAGAAACGGCTGGGGAAATAGAAGTTCCATTCTGTGGGAAATTCTAGGGATTTAATATTACTGATTTGTTCCAAAATAAAGGGGAAAGAGAAATTTTTGGGGATTTGGCACTGTCCTGAAGCCAGAATAGGGGATGGGGGGACGGGATATGCTCATTTGATGGAGGGGAGGAGGTTATCACATAGTTTCTTGACTAGAAATTTGCCTTGAGGATGATCTGAAAGGACCTGAAGGTTTGGTTGCTGTGCCATTCTTGTAGCTTTAGCATGAAAGTCAGGTCCTTCTCCTTAGAGAAAGAAAACTTATTTGATATTTACCATACAAGTATGAGGAAGATAAATCTTGTCTTAGGCTATTTTTTCTTTTTCTCTTTTTATTTTTTTCCCCTGGAATTTTTTTTAATAACTGGGGTATGCAGACTGGGAACATCTTTCTTAATTGAAGGAAAGGGTGGACTGAGTCTCCAACAGATCCTTTCCCTCAAGGATTTCTGTTAAACAGATACTCTCAGAAGCAAAGCCTGTTTTTCCAACAGCCTGAATAAGTCTCCATCTGGTTTCACTTGTATGTTGTCTCTTATGTCATAAACCACTAATTCTCCAACCATCCTTAGGCCTGGTCTAAACATAGGGGGGGTTGTACTGGTATAGCTGTGTTGGCTGGAAATGCTGTTTAAAAGCCTCTCTGCCTTCAGTACGATGGTGATTTGTGTCTCTGTGTCTAGAAATATAATATTAATATATTCATGTGTATGTGTATACACACATCTTCTATTTCACAGTACAGTGACTAAACTCCTGAGACATCTTTGTGCTGAATGAATCGCGTGTGCAGTAAGGAGAGGTGGTGCTGCACTGTGAAGCTCTGAGCTTCCACAGTCCCAGGCCTCCCTGCACAGTGTAAAAAATGAGAATCAAGAGACAGTACCTCAGGGTTGGCTGCTTCTTTTGTTTTCTTTCCAAACCACCTACTAATTCTCCTTTATTAATTGCTGAGTTGATCTGTAAGTGAATGTTCATAAAAGAATCCCAGCGGAGCTTTGTCTTTTTTCCTTTCTTTCCCCCTCAGGGACGGCCACTGTCATACAAAACATTTTTAATATGGGTCTTAATAAGCATCTATCAAGGTAAGAGATCAACTTCTGCTCGTGTCTTCAGATGTGTTGATAAGTCCAGAATAACTCATCTATGGTATTGCACAAAGTTGGATAAGGGGTCAAGTGAGTTTGGCAATGGATAAATAATGAATAAATACTTGTTTTGTCTTTGGAAAAAGTTGGCAGCATTACCAAAGGAAGAAATTTGCTAAAACTAAATATTGGCAGCAACTGGTCAACCAGTAGAAGTTCAGAGTGCTGTGCCTCTTCCCATTTCCATCCTTTGTAACTTCGTGCAAGTTCTTTTAGTGCTTCAATTGCTCCTTCTGCAGATTGGTGACTTCCCTTCCTCTGGAAAAGGCTTTCACACCTATGGATTGCGCGGGTTGTTAGGTCAGGATGTGGAATACAGAATCTGCAGCTTTGTGCATTCTACACAAACGCTGTCTTCTAGAAGTGGCACTAGTTCTGTTTACTTCATGGCCATCTGCAGTGAAGGACTAGAGCAGAGCTCGGGGTCTTGATCATTTCCCATACGCTCTAATTAGGCTGCTTAAACAGTTAAGCAAATGCCTTAATTACAATGCATCTGTTTTCCCAATGCGGGTGCAGTAATTGGGGTATATCTGAGGAGGTCTTTTCTTTCAGTTTGGCTTTTTGTATCAAGTAACCCCAAATGCTTTCTGTAAGTGTTAATCAGGGAATCATGAAAAGCCTGTAGATAACGTGGAGCTGCAAAGCTAAAACAGCAATATGATTCCATGACAAAATTTCTTGTTTTCTAAGACTCCCTTATCAACCAGAGTCAGAACAAATGTGCCAAAATAAGCAGCTAGTTCTTGGCGATATCGTTGGTATTACCCTCCTTGGTAGGGAGTGAAACCAGTAATATAAAAGCTCTCTTGGCGTTATGTTCTGAAATGAATACAGTGGAACCCTAGGACAGGGATAACTGGCTTCTGATGCTGTACAAACGGGGTGGCAGAGCCAAGGCATTTACAGACAGCTCACAAGGGGTGGAAAGCTAAAGCCAGAGGGTGATGCATCGAGGGAAAGATTTCTTCTTGAGCTAAGACCACTATCTGGTTACAATATTTGGTTAAAGTGACTTCACTTCTGATGTGCTGAATAACTAGAAAACAGCAGGCCAAACAACTGGGCTAGTTGCTAGCAGAGATGAGCTGGACCAAAAACTTGAGCAGTCCTAAATTTTGGAAAGTTCACAGCTGGATTTGAACTCTGTGGCTCGAGCTCTAGTCACTCGCAGGTTTTCCCTTCTGAAACTGGCCTAGTGATGGATGTTGGTGCAGATTACTCATGCTGCTAACATGAGTTATTTGTGCAGGTGGCCATGCAGGGCGTTGCGAGCAGTCCCTGGCTGGTCCGAATAGCAGCATGAAACAATGCATATCCCTAACAGTGCTTGAGCGGATGCTCCTTTTAGGGGAGATGTAAAGGGGAGAGAATTTGGCTGAGTAGCGCAAAGAGAGGCTTAACCTGTGTCTGATGAGCTTTTCAACACCTTGCTTCCATCTAGGCACTGAGGCACCACAAGAGATTGTAGGAGTGTTTGCTATCTTTTAGCTTCTGAGTGGCAACCAAGTGCTTCCTGGGAGGATTCTGGGGGGATGGACTTTAGTGGTGTTAGACATCTCCAGTTGCCAAAATAGTGTGTATTAATTTCCTATCTCCAGGTGCCTATGAATGTGATAGACTGCTATAAAAGTCTGGGCACCTCTGCTGTAACTTTTCCCTGTCTTGTCATCAATTCTGTCTCCTAAATAGCAACTGATTCATTGTGATTACATTCATCAGGTTTCATGAAAAACAGTCTCATGACATGACCATGTTTCAGCCTTTCCAAGACCTAGCAGTGGGTTTTAGAGCTTAGACCGATGTTTGAACAAAATACCCAAATGTTCCATTCCCTTGCAGGTAGCATCATCATGTATGGAGCGCTCCTCCTCTTTGAATCCGAATTTGTCCACATTGTTGCCATTTCCTTCACGTCCTTGATCCTCACTGAGTTGCTGATGGTGGCGTTGACCATCCAGACATGGCACTGGCTCATGATAGTGGCAGAGCTGCTTAGCCTCTCCTGCTACATTGCTTCTCTGGTCTTCTTACACGAGTTTATTGGTAAGGTTAAATGCCTTTTCTCTGGTCAGTTGGTTTATGGCCTGGATAGTAACAGGGCTGTAAAGAGCTGAACTGAGCTTAAAGGTGGTTGATGAAGGCAATAAGAATTACAAAGGCAGTGGTTCTGACCAGAATAAGCTCTACTGGATTTGAAGGCACTTGAAAGGTATTCTATGGTTCCTTTTAGCAAAAAGAGGAGGTCAAGGTGGTTGGTAGGCTGTGTGCTGTCCAGGGAATCTGATCCATACTTTCAGAGCCCCAGCACGTGTCAGCTGTCATAGGTAACAGTGTGATTGATGCCATAACAGTGGCCTTGATTGTCCTGCGGGGACTGAAGTAGAGACTGCAGATTGAAACCTCTGCTGTTGGTTTGAAGGTTACATCTTTGAACTGGGTGAAGGAGCTGTCTTCTAAAACCTGTTTTTATCTATTTCATCAGGGCCCTTCTCTGTGGGTTTGATAGTTGGATTTTCTAAAATGTGGGTCAAACAGAGCTAATCCTTTTCCCTGGCTAAAGGAAAACGGGTGAGGAATTCACATCCCCCCAGTAGCTGCCTGGTTGCAAATACCGGGGTGGGAGGGTTTGTTCCAGCGTTTGTTCGGGAACCACAAGATGTCACTACTTCTTCCATAAAGCTCTTTGCTAACTAAGGACAACGCAGATAACTTCCCATGGGCTAAATCCCCATCTCTTGCAAACGGGTGTGCCAGCTCCGTTTTGAAGGACATTTCTGCAGTGATTCTGAGGTGTTGCCATTGAGTCGCGAGATGTGTTGCTGGGCTTCCTGGCTCCGTTGACTCTGTTCTCTTTTCTTTTCACAGATGTTTACTTCATCGCAACTTTGTCGTTCCTGTGGAAAGTCACCGTCATCACTCTGGTGAGCTGCCTTCCCCTCTACGTCCTGAAGTACCTGAGACGAAGGTTTTCTCCTCCCAGCTATTCAAAGCTCACGTCTTAGGGCTGTTGTCCTTGCACACCAGAGACAAACATTGCACATGGCTGAGAGACAAAATTGTGTAGTTGTTACTATAACAAATACGTCCGATATTTGCATAAGGATCATGTGGTAATCTCTATTACATGCTGCTTTATTGAAAAAGACTCCACAATTGCCGTGAATGGAAACCTAACGATAGGAGGGAGGTTTTTTGGGGGCAGAGGCACTTGTTACTTCACCCAGTCTTTGTCCCTTTTGTTCAACTGAACCGGGGTCAAATGCGTGTAATAGTGGTGGCGATGGAAGGCGACAGGTGTCTCGTGGGTGTTAGAGGTCCCTGAAAGCTGCTAACTGACCTCTGGATTTACCATTGACAAGTTTAAGTTACTGTTTTAAGTATCTGTGCTGTTACTTGCATTGTGTAATGTTTTATATTATTTATCTTTTTGATTCAAGTACTTACATTCTTTTGTACATCTTGGAGATCCCTTCATGTCAGCGATGCACTACACTGCTGACAGCTGGTCCCTGATTTACAGCATGCTGTTTCCATACCGGGGCTCCAGCATGTCGGACCTACACACGCTGGAGAATCTGAGTGCGTTTGAGATTTTCCTCCAGTTGAAATGTGCTCACCCTAGTGATTTTGGAGGTATCCAGCCATTGGCAAATACAGGGAAATGTAGTCCAAAATGAAGAAGTTCAGGTTTGTTTAGCCTTTGTGTTTCCTGTTAGAAGGGGCTGGTGACATAATAGCTTTAGTCTGTATTTATTTGTATAGGAGAAAATTGTCTAAACTAAAGCAAATCCTCTTTGGAAAAGAAACTTGCAGTTGATCGGGCTGGAAACGTGTTGACAACATGAGAAGAGACTCATACTATTCTGCAGACAATGTGGCAGACGTGTCCTGAATCCTTGGAGACTGGAAGGTCACAGAGCTGCTACTCCTCACAACTCCGCAGAATCTGTCTCCTCTTAGGGCGGAACTGTGAAGATGAGCTGTGAGGAAGCTGAGGTGCTCCTAGGTGGATGTTGTTTACTTACTGAGTTTAAGCTGACAGTAACCATAGTGAGCTCTGGTTTTATGGTGAGCACTGACCTGTGCTATAACAGCCTGAGGAGAGCTCAGGCTGCCTGGGAGAGTGGCAGAGAGTTACAGGAACCTTTTACCCTTGGGTCTGTGCATGGAACATGGGTGAGCTTTCAGTGGCAGCCATCCTCATTGAATGGCTGCTTAGTGTGTGCTCAGTTGGCTGCTGGCTGTCTCCTTCCCACAGCATAAAGCCCACTGTGGGAGCTGGCACTGCTTGGTGGCTCAGAGGGACTGGGAGCGGCAGAGCCCAGAGCCTGAGGTCCTGTCTCATGTGGCCTTGGTGTGAGGGCCAGATGCTCGCTGGTTGTCTGTGAGCCGTACTGAGTGTCTCTGATGGACTGCCAGCTCCTGCTACCATTGTCATGGGCATGCTGCTGCCGCACAGTGCCACAGTGCAAGGTCTGGTGTGAAAACGGGGGAAATGGAAATGTTGCATTGAAAGGAGAGCCAGAGTCTGTGTGGACCCATGTCTTGAGTTGTCAGCTCTAAGGTAACTGTGCCTTTCGTGGTCGGGAATTGCTCCGGGGAATGTTTGCACAGCCTGACCTGCCTGCCTGGTCTCAGGCCCTGTGGGTAAACACCAGAGAGGAGGGGGAGAGAGTTCTAGAAGACTTGGAGGAAAGTTGGGGGATGATTTATCATGCATATGGCTCCCGTGAGAGGGAGGTGCGGGTCCCTATGACCTTGGTATTTCATGGGGGGAAACTCTCTTAATTAAAAAATCATGATTCAAAATCCTTTAGGAATCAGACCAGCGAATGCTCTTCCACCCAACACACCATTTCCTTTTGTGCTGGTCTCCTGATCAGACTCCTGTTTGAAGTGCTGATACACAGAAAGCAGCCCACTTCAGAAACAGCCAGCTAAGGAAAGGCATTTCCTAGTGTTCACCTTTTCATAATGCTCTGAGAACTTGCCTTTCTTTCCTTCCCTGTGAATTTTTTTTTCCCCTAATAATATATACTTATACCCATTTGCTCATGTCAGAAAGGGCCCTAGAATCCCAGCACTTTCCAGTGCTTTGACTCGCAGAGGAAGAGCTGTGCCTGGCCAGCCGTTTTGGGTGGAGCTGGGCTAACAGCCCCTGTGAGGTACTCCGCTTTGCCAAAAAGACACGTAATGATGTAATTTCACGACTTGCCACAGCTCCCAATAGTGTCAGCCATGGTGTTCTGGAGTGCCCCATTGGTGTTTGATTTAAGGTTTAAATGTAAGAATCAAGACTTTCTTTGGGCAGCTTCTTGTGACTGGGAAGTCGAGTCCCTGGGGAGGTTGGCCAGCACGGCGTGGCGCACGAAGCCCTGTCCCTGTCTGGTGTGTGTTAGTAGCTCAGTCCTGCAAGACAACAGTGCCATGCTACTGTGTATAAATATTCAAGGCGTGTATCTGGTAGAATTCCCTGTTCCCCGAAGTCAATACAGTTTACACTGAGTGGACCATATTTGCAAAACATGAGCTTACACTGAGGGAGGGAGTGACTTGTGCTGTCAGTTGTACCTGTGAGTCAGAACTTTAGTAAGGAATGCCTGCTTAGTGGAACTGATAGTAATCTGTAGCTGTGTTTTGGGGTGTGAATTATATTCCTTTGCAGCTAGTTTTTTTGCACAAGGCTGTAAATCCAGGGAGTAATTTCTGTCTGTGCATACACTGCATCTTACAGCAATCAGAAAGGTAAAACTGCCACCTGACAAGCATCAGGGAGGAGGAATGAATGTTGTATTCTTCAAGTTCAGCACTTTATGTCTGCGATCTATTTCTCTTAAGTTATTTTTTAAATGTTTTTAAAAGCAAAATTTAATATATATGTTCATACTTGCTCTGTATTTGAATAAATGTATCTCTGCTGGAAATTTAATTTAATCGTTTTCCTCTAAGATGCTTGTAATCTGTGCTCACTGGGAGTGAGGCATCGTCTTCTTCTACATAGTATCTAGTTTGTAGCCTTAGAGCTCTTCCAATTCTTTTCTGTGTTCTGGCTTACATTCAGTAGCAGCTCATGTAATGTGTGCACTTTGGGTGTGCGCCCCAATGATGCTGTGGGGCGGGAGGCGGGGTGTCCTGCCTCGCCGCGTGCTCTGACTTCCTGTGCACTGTGCCATGCTGTGCTGCTGCCTCGTGGGGCATCGTGCAGGTTTTGTGCCATGCACTGCTCTTTCCTTGCATCGCTGCGCTGACTCAGTGTGTCACAACCTCCTCAGTGCTTTAATGTTCTGCTTTGGCTCTGGATTTGTTCCCTCCATAGAACTTGTCCCGTTCTCCTTTGCCAACGTTTGTTTTGCTGGGCTCCAGGCGTGGTAGCAGCTCACCGTCCGGTGTTCAGCACCAGCACCTTCAAATCTGTGCGGGTCTTGGAACGGGCTGGGCTGTGATGAATGACATCCCTGGTGTCCCCTCGGTGCTGAGAGCTACATGCTGGGAGCTGAACTGTGGCTGGACAACTGTCGCAGCACCAGAGGCGTTGTTTGTCTGCGGTCTGCTTGAGCCATCGCAGGGAAACGCCGTGACACCCTCTCCCCTCGTAGCCTCTTTGCTGCAGTCGAGCCAAGTTTGTCAGGGAGCCCCAGAGAGTCACAAGTCTGTCTTGTGGCCTTTGTCCCTGACAAAAGCTGCTGCCCCGTTTGATCCATCCTAAATCCATAGTGTGCACAAGCAGTGCACCGAGCCAGGCACGTGAGCTACTCCTGCATGCAGCTCTGCCTCACAGGTTCTTGGCTTCACGGCCACGGTTGCTGGGACCAGTCTGGCACTCGCTAAAATCATCAGCAGGAGCTGGAGGGGCTCTTTTTTCACTTCTTATTAGTTACTTCTGATTAACAAACATGTGGCAACCTGGGTTCTACAGCTTTGCCAATATGGTCCATTACTACTGCCTCCTACACCTTGTGTATTTCTATGCCTTGGAGAACATCTTTAATTGTTAAGATTGTTAAAAAGTAAATGTTAATTTAATTTTTAATTGGGAAATGGATTCTGGTGTCAAAATTATATTTACTGTGATGCCGATGTTTTGTACCTGTCATCTAGTTAAATGACATGTAAATACTCTTGATTCAAGAGAAACACGAATGCCAATTATTTATTGTTCTGTGGAGTTCTGTGTTGCAGATGTGTAAAAACTTAAAGGGAATGTTGTAAAACAAGGTGGAAAAATAAATTTTATGCAACTTCTTTACTTGATCCATACCCACCCTGTGTGACACACCAGTTGTTAGTCCTGGTACAACCAGTCTGAGCTGTGTTTTGATAGACTTTTTGTGGCACTCTAACTCGTGGACATGGAAGATGCTTAGCCAAGAAGTGCTGAGTTCTGTTTGCTGCTGCCCCATGCTCTGGCTGGTTATTCCCTGGGAAAATCCTTGGTATTCTGAGGATTTTCAATGCGCCCCGTCACCTGTACGTGCAGTCCAAAGGGACTTGGCTTGTTCAGGCCAAACCCTCCTCACCGTTTTTGGTGCAAGCCTGGCTGGGGTGAGGGTTGTTCCTGCTGGCACCCACTGCACTGAATTTGGAGTATGCCTTCCTTTGGAACATGTGCCTGCTGCTCTTGACAAAGCAGGGATGCAGCAGGAACAGCCGGCTCAGGGAGGTTCTCATCACTTGAAGGCCTGACTGACTAACCTCTCTGTACAGCGTGGTCCATGGCCAGGGCTGGCTGCCCCGCACTGGGTCAGGAACAGGAGGGAAAGAGGCAGGGGATTAACATGGAGTGTTCCTGCAGGGCAAACTGCAGCAGCACAGCGCCACAGCTTTCAGCCAGGAGTGTAACAGAGTGGTAAGCAACCCCCAAAAAAGAATCGAGTACCAGAAATCTGGAACTTGGGAGGCTGTGTAGCTACAGAAGGGACAAACCATCCCTCAGAACATTAAAAATATCAAAGTTTTTCTTTTAGATTCCAAGGGACGCAGATGCCGGCATCTTCACCTTTCTTGTGATCAGCTTTTTGTATAAAATAGTGAATGCGAGTATTAAATAATCAATCTTTGCCATGCTTGCACACATCAAATGAACGTTGTAGACTCCAGAAATTACAGTAACAGACTTCGCTCCCAAGTGTTACCAATTTCCCACTCTAAATAGGTTACATAAGCCCTAGTTAGTGGTTCTTTTAATTTATGGATGGTTTCTCTTTAATGGAGAAATGTGTAATTAAAAAAAGCTAGAAATAGTTTTTCCAAGCTCTGGAAAGGGAAGGAGAATTTCTGCAATTTTTTTTTCACCCAAACATTGCATAATAGTAGAAATGTCAAAGATTTCCTCAGGGTTTAATTTCATTCTTCATGTGGCTGCGGTTGTACAAGAAGTTTGAACGCTGCAGGGGTTGGCAGATTTTTGGAAGATCACGCATCCCAGGGTAAGCTTTCAGCCTAGGCTCTACCAGAGAATGCCAGCAGCGTTATTTTCGAGTTGTGGTTGTATCAGTCCTCTTCTCTCTTGCGTTACTGTGGTCTCTGAATATCCTCATCATGATCAATCTTCATTAGCAGTAGGAAGCCGCTTCTGTGCCCCTGTTGCAGGTAGGAGATGGGGCAGAGCGAGCCCCTTGTCCCTGGGCTGTACACAAGAGGGAGTGCAGAACAATACCACACCTCTGCTCACTGCACTCCATCCCCACCTTAAACCTTGGGGTCAGGCCCTAGGAAAGTTACTTATTCCAGAGTATTAGGACTTCTGGTTCTGAGTGAGGTGTGTGACTGCAGGCTCCAAAAATCTGTCCTTGTTACACAGGGTATTGACAAACCCTGAGTCAAAAATGATGCCAGGTTCTTCCCTCCAAACCTGCAGCTGTGGATCCAAATTACGGCTGTGCTGTTTGCAACCACACATGGAAACAGCGAGTTGCAGAGCATGAGCAGCAGCTGGCTGCAGAGATGGCATCACTGAAAAGGTGAGAGGTAACACGAGGAAAATTGCTGCTGGCCCTTAATCCTGGTCCATCAGTATCAGAACTGATGCCGTGGACTCCTGGGGCCACAAGCTGGCCTTTCCTGGCCCTGAAGCTCTCTGGGTGGTGTGGCGATCTCTAGGTTATGTGGTGCGCTTCTGAACTTTGGCTGCTTGTAACTAAAGTTACGGATGATCCGTACCTTGAAGGATCTGGGCTTCAGAATGTCCTTCCCCCTGCTCCTCTTCCTCCCTTTGCGGCCCAAGACCTGACTCAGTGAAGGAGTGGGTTACAGACAAGGGCTTTAAAATCATCGCGTTCCCACTTTAAAGCCTCCCTCTCTTGGCTTGTAGGAACCGTGCACGTCAGGAGGAATGCTGTGTGCTGTTCAGTGCTCTCACAGAAAGGAGTAGTAACAAGAACAATCTGTGCAAAGGAATTTAGCGCATTAAAGATGGGGGTAACAGTCATTCTTATTTGTCCTTTTATGTGAAACAGATTTTTCTTTAAATGTACACTCCGAGTCGCTTAACCACATCCAGAAACTTGTTTACCAGGGCAGGAGGAGAATTACCCTCACTGGGTTAAGCGCGTGAGTAGAGGTGAGCAGTGGCACAGCCGGAATCTGCGCGGTGAGGTCGGCACTGCTAGGGCACCATGGGGGCTCCTGGGAAGCACGCATCTCCTGCACACAGCGTGTTTCCTCACATGTTCCACATCTGCCCTGGAGAAGCTGTGCTCATGGTGACACACAGTGCCTGCTCCAGCACCCATGGTGTGACTGTCACAGAAACACCGCTTGGCACTTAGCTGGGAAAGGCCAGGGCTGATGCCCACATGGGCATGACCCCTCTGCACCCTTTGTGAACATGAGCCAAAGGCATTGAACACAGGGCCAGTGCTCCCACTGTCAGACGATGTCTCCGCTCCACCACGGCGGTTTCCAGGGAGTCTCCACATCCTGTGTCAGCTGAGGCTGTGACCACCATCCCGGGCCAGCATGGGCAGGTCCTGTGTGTGACCTGAACCCTCAGGGCAGGTTAGGAGCTCAAATGGGTCATGCTTGCAATGTTTTTATTGTCTTTGGCTCTGATTTCGTTCCAGGAATTAAAGGACCTTTGGGGAGCAGCCTCTGGGCTGCAGCAATGGCACAGCAGCTCATCATCTGCCCATGGTCCTCTCGGCCCCTGCACAGTGATGCTGCTTTGCCCTGGAGATGCTGCTAGAAACATCTCTCTCCAGCTGACCCCTGCCAGGCTCCATCCCGTGCCCTCTGCTCTGACCACCCCACCCCATGCACTCTAATATTTCGGAGCTGTGGTGAGGAGCAGACAGTGTTTTCTCTGTGCTCTTGCTGGGGCATCCTTGGTGTGAGCCAGGGAGCTTCTGCTGTGGATGGCGAGCAAGCCTGGGGAGACGTGAGCACCTACAGCCTGGCTAAGGTTACCCAGCCCTGGGCAGCATGGGGGGCTGTCCCCTCACACAGCTCATGCCCCACACGTGGCCTTTGCATGTAGAGGTAGTTACAAATCACTTGATTTGCACATAAAAGCCTTGTTTTAGTTTAATTTTTAAGTGTAACTGGAGCAGCTACGTCCTGCTGTTGATTAATATAGCTTTAATTATTTAGCAGGCCATCTTGGCTTCATTTCAGCCTGGAACGATTCCTTCAGCAAGGAATGTTTTGTGCCCGACGCTAGGACCTAACACTGGTTCTTCTCCTCAGCTTGCTCCATGTCTGAGGTGAGTAAAACACGTGGGGAAGTGGAACACTGGCTTTACATGGGGTCTGTGCTACTACTGTCTGCCAGGAGCTGGTCTGGGGAGGCTTTCATAGGTCACCACTTGTGGTGCGGCTTGGGGCTGTGGGCCTTCTCTGGGCTGGGAAGGAAAAAGAGATTTCTCAAAGCCTGAGGTTAGGTGGTATTGACCCCTCCTCTACCCTGCTTTCCCCAGATACGCCTCTTCCCAGCCTCTGCTGCCCTTTGGTTTGCTTGCCAGGATGTATTGATGCCTTTTACTGGATCCAGATAAACGAACCACAGCGACACTCCCCGTGTTGTGCCAGAATTCCTCAGCACCCCCGGCAGCCAGTGGTGGCTTGAAGCTGGCCAGGATGGCCTCCAGACTGCCTTGAAGCCCTCTGCTGATCAGCCCTGTCCTGTACGCAGGGAGGAATGGGGCAGAAAATGGATTTTCCAAGTGAAATTGCTCTCTGGGACACTAACCTGAGGGGGAGAAAGTCTTCCCAGTGTCCAAGGGACAGGGTGTGCTGTGCCGGTACCACAGTGTAAGCCCTGCACGGGTCTAAGCAAAGAGCTCGTGCTCACCCCCCCCATCACCCGGCCCTGGGGCTTTGTTTAATTCTTGCAAGTCCTTGTTACCAAAGGGTGGAACTAATTTCCACAGGTGCAGGGCTGGCCATAAATAGTCCCCCTCAGAAAGCAACGTCTTGTATTTCGTGTGCAAATGACAGCCTTTTCCTTCCGCGGGCTCGGTGCCCCCTGTGATCCTTCGTGTCCGGGATGCTGTGTGGTGATTTACTGGGGGTCCTGCTCCTCTTTCTTTCAGCTCCTGCTGCTGTCCCGGCTCCAAGGCGTGTAATGCCACAAAGCCTTCAGTAAAACCAGAGCCTGGAGGAAATATCAGGTGTTAACATCCCATAAAAAGCTCACACACTTGAGTGAAGTGGGATGGTGAGCGAGGTACCTCCGTACAGCCCAAGCCAGGGCTGACCTAATGCCGCAGGTTTACGGCAGTGGCAGGTAAGGACTAATTAGAGACCCTGGACTCCATCACAAGCTGACCTGTCACCTTGACTTACGGGCCAGGGTACCTGTGGTGACGCTGTGGGGCTCTCTGCTCCTTTGTGTAACGCAAGGCAGTTGCTCCCGAAGAAACACGGCGAGTAAATCTGAGGTGCTGAAAGAAATACTGCGCTAGGAATCACGCTGCAGGGAATGTTTTATATGCTCTGGGGTAAATTAATGGCTGGGGTTGGGAGTCTCTAGGAAAAAAACACCACCAACAAACTCTGGACACAAATACATACTTTAAAATACATTTTCTTTCAAACACCAGCTATTTTAACAACAGCGTAAATCAGATTTTACAGACCATATATTTCAAGTATGAAGTTCATTAAACGTGTGAAATTCCAGATTAGCTGCCGGGTGTGGCCAGAGCCCCAGCACTGAGTTGTAAATTGTGTTCAGGACACAGCATCAGTGGCAATGCCGAGGGGTAACGCCACCTTTCCAAAACAGCCCCAACCTCCCTTTGTTATCTTTACTTACCTTAGCCATGACACAATGCAGCGAGTGACTACATCAGCGTTTCCATCCTGAGTCTAATGTGTGGATGCCTAATTGGATTAGCTGGTGGGTTTATTATTAATGAACCAACTTATGTCCTACTGCAACTGAAACTAATGCCGTGGGTGTAGGCAGGTAGCGGGTTTGCCAGTGCTCTGATGGCGGCTGTTGATCTGTCTTTAGGTAGGAGAATGTCGCGCTGAGACACAATTCCCTCTGAACTTGTGTGAAAACTTCACTTAGTTGTATCCTGTGGCCGAGCTGGGTCAGGAGGCGCCGGCATCCGAGTCCAGGTAGCCTGGGAGTTGCAGTGGCATCATCCTGGGACAGGCTTGCTGAGTCCTCCTTAGACCAGCTTCGAACCATGACCACCCTTCCCTTTGAAATCTGTGCGAGCCCCCAGCCACCCGGAGAGGTGCTTGGAGGAAGGTCCTGCTGGGAACTGAGAGGCCAGGGGATGTGTGTGCTGACGGGATGCTGAACCCACCCCAGAAAGCACAGCTGGGGGAAAACCGAACTCTGCCATTGGAAGAGTGTGTTCAGATTCCTGCCTCGTCTCTCTGCAGCAACTCTGTGGAAGGCAAAGGTGAGTGGAATAGCCAGGAATAGCGACTCATGAGCAGCGCTGGTCTCACTCCACAGACTCTCTGGTAAGCTGGGACCCATGTGCAAAAGTGCTCAGCTCTTTGTATGGCTGTAGCAGCTGTAACAGGGGGGCCAGGGTCTCTGTGACATCCATCCCAGATGGACAGGGAAGGGTCCCCAGCACTCCCCCTGCCCAGGGTGCAGCTTTGTGGGTTGCTCTAGCCTGGGGATCCCACCCGCTCTTGGCCCCACACACCTTACATCCTTTCCCTTCTTCCCTGCGTGGTGCAAAGGGAAGGATGTTCACACACCAGCTTTACCCTGGAATGACCAGTAATGGGAATTTCCCAGGCAGTGGCTTTGGATGGGGCTAAAGACCTGGAGTTAAGAAGTTAAAGAGCTGGCACTTCTCACACGTGCCTCTTTGTTGGAGGTGTCCTCCCACAGCATGGTGACTGTGCATACGGCGCTGTGAGCTCTGCAAGGAACAGGTAAGTGGTACAAGTTGTTCACTTGCACCTCCCCAACTCCCAGGTGTGACTAATGTTCTTGTAATTATTCCAGCCAGTAATTGCTCTATTTGGCTGTCTCTTCTTTTTTTCTTTTTTTTTTTCCCCTGAACCTCAGCTTAAAATCTTGGAAAATAAGACAAAACCCTATGGCTTTATCATCTACAAGAGAAAATACCTTTGGCAAGAAACTTCTTTACAGCCTCATCCAGCATTCTTATTTGGTTAATTAGTCTTGCTTTCAAACACAGGCTATAGTTCAATTTTTACCCTATGTGCTCGTTTGCCTTGGAGCTGCTCGCCTAGTCACTGGCAGTGGTTTGTCAGCAGTGCCAATCTGGAGGGCTTAACTGTTCCCTGAAAACGTCGTTTGATGTTTGGGTAAAAGCATAAATCACAGCATATAAACATCCCCATGAGTTTGCTGAATTGGAGCACGCTGTGTGCACTTCTGGTTTGGAGCAAAGGTTGCTTCCTGCGCAGCCCAGTAAAACCAGTGTGCTGCTCTGAGTTCTGAGCTGTTGCACCCAGATCCTGCTGGCAAAGGTCTTGATCCACCTGCACCTTCCCTGTACCTCTGTGTTCCCCCTGCACCCCACCACAACCTCCCCGCCATCTGCCTGGGGAGCTGGATGCTGCCCCATGACATTTTGGGATGCTGCAGGGATGTTAATGAAAGATGTGGAGGGGATGATGTTTTGGGATGCCACGGGAAAGAAGCTTTGGGATGCAGCTGGAATGATGTTTTGGGATGCAGAATGCAACAGGGATGATGTTTCAGGATGCGGGACGCAGTAGGGATGATGGTTCAGGATGCAGGCATCCGCCCCCAGCTGCACAGCAGGCTGAGCCTTATAGATTTTCCCTGGAATAAAAGGCCTGAGGTCTGTTTTCCCAGGGGGTTGAGGCTCAGAACTGCTTTTCCCACCACTGCAGGTGCAGATCTGGTACTGCCATCACATGTAACCTAAGGGAGGCTGTTGGATGTTGCCCTGTTATGAACTCGGGCAACTGCAAATGTGCTTCACTGTCTGTCTGCAGCCCTGCAGACCGCAGGTGACAGGTAGACAGGAAATCACAGCCCATGGTGGCATCGCATCAGGCCAGTGAATTACCTGCATCCTCCCGGTCCCTGTGAGGACATGAAATGGAGAGCTGCCCCACTACCTGTGGCATTGCGAGGGAGTTCAGAGAGTACAGAGAAGATTCTTCTTAACTTTACAGGGAATTTCTGTGAGGAGAGGAAAGAGAAAGAACATTCTCTGTACTTTCTTCAATACCATTTTTACTTGTGGCTTTGTTTTCTCAGGTTGCCTTTGTTGAGGAAAAATAAAATTTTTTAAAAAGTCACCTTTCACTGATAAAAATGATTTTTAATGCTCACAAGCAGAACCTGTTTGCTAAACACTGGTTCTTAAGGAGGAAAACCCAACATACAACAAAAAAAACGCAACCCAAAATCCCCTACTTCGACTCAAAAAATAGCCTTTCAGTTTACTGAGTTTTGTTGAAAAAACAGCAAAAGCTGACCGATTTTCACTCTAGTTGAAAAGCTATTCCTCATTTGGAAAAAATGTTTTGATGGGAAAAATTCAAGCAGCACTAGTTCCAATCTCGGAGAGCTCTGTGTGGGTGGATTCCCCGGGCCACGTGGAGCTCGTTACGAGATCAGACACTCCATTTGTAACTTAATTAAGAGAGCAAACACGTTATTTAGACAAGTGTTGTTCAGCAATAAGCTTGAGCCGGTAATGAGTGGTCACGGGGCTGTGGGAGTGTCGGGAGGGCGCTACCGGTTGGTATCCCTGGTGCGGTGAGCACAGAGCAGTCTCTGCTCACCGGGGTCCCTTCGGTGTTGCCAGGGTGTGAGGAGCCTTCACCGCACCAGGGGCATGATGCGGTTGCCACATTGTGTGTGACGGCAGAACGGGATTTGCTTTGGGAGAGTGAGAAGCTTTGTCAGGAAGACTTCTTGTCATCAAACACCCTTCGCATGTGGGAAGCAGTAGCTGTGATGGCAAAGCCCCACCGGCTGCCCCACACGCCTACAGGAAGCCCCCGCATCCTCTCTGTCCCAAAGAGCATGGCAATTAAACACACAGCCTATCTCAGGCTGATTGCCTATGAGCAACACTGGAGCACTTGCTCTGCAGCAGGACAGGTGGCAGGGGAAGCCTGGAGCTCCCCGACCAGCCCTCCCCAAAGGTGGGGAGCTCCTTGCTCACCCCTCTCAGCTGGCACTGTGGGTGGGGTGGGCTGCTTGCAGCGGGGGAATGGTGGTTTCTAAACCTGCCCCTGAGCCAGGGAGAGGCACCCCCTCCCCTGTCCCCAAGAGCCAGGCACCTTGGGGAACCCCTGTGGACATGGTGAGGAGGCAGGTCTGCCTTTGGGGGGGGCAGGGATGCGGTCCAGAACGTGCCCCAGAAAGGAAGAGGAAGTATTCTCCTAAAGAGGGAATAAATAGCTAAAAATATTAGCTATTAATAGCTCCTTACCTCCAAAAATAAAATCCCTTAGTGATACCAAAATAAGAAAGCAAAGGAAAGTCGGAGGTATTTGGCCTTCCTTTGAAAAAGGAAGCTAAAAATAACTCTCTCTATATATAAAAATCCCTCGTTTCTAGGGAAAGTCTCTGCCCCCGCATCCAGCCTGCACCGTTATATAAGCCTTGAACTGCATCCCCTGCTCCTCCGGCCGCTCACAACTCGCTGGGAGCCGGGGCCAGATGGAGAAAGGTTCCGTCAGGAAAGTTTAACTCACGGGGAAGCTGCAGCCAGCGGAGGACACGATTCTCTCGCTGAACTCTCCAAAAGCCTTGGAAATCTTACAGTTGTGTCATATGCTGGTTTGGGGAATGCGAGCGGGCCGGAGGCAGCCGCCAGCCCTCTTTCACTGCTTTATTTATTATTTTATTTTATTTTTTTTTCTCTTCGCGCTGAGTTTAATTTGGGTAGCAGGATTCAGCATTTTTAAGTTGGAAAAAACTTAGTGGAAGGAGATATTTTAGGCAAACCCTGTCATGTGAACTAGCGGGAGCCGATCAAACCGAGCTATTAAAAGAAAGACATTGTATTTTTAAACGGGGCAGACGAGGGAAGCCAACCGGTGTGCCACAGCAGCTGGGACTGCTCCCCGCTTACAGCTCCGCGTGGGAGGAGGAGAAGCTTTCCGTCAGGGTCGCCCATTCTCCACTCGCCCTGGGATTCCCTTGGCAGGGTCTGCTGCCCTCGGCCCCCCCTCAGACTATGTGTGTGTTCCCCTGCGCCCGGCTGCTCCCTCGGTCCCCCTCCAGCTCACCCCTTCCCAGCTGTGCTGTGGTGCTCCCCCTGCCAAAACCCCTTCCCCAGTTCCTCTCCTCTGCCTGTCCCACTCCCGCTGTAACCAGGGATGCTGGTGTGAGGGTCAGTGCCGTGGTGAGGACTAGGGCTGGTAGGGCTGGAAGTCGGGTGAAATAAATGATTTCTCCCAACTATTACAAACAATTTGCCCTGCAGCAGCCTCAGTTTCCCCTTAATGTTTCGAAACAGAAATCAAGCGGTTCCAACTTCATCTGTCTTGCAGGGGGTCCAATCAAACACGCCAATGAGCTCAGGCATGATGTCTCTGGCATGGAGCCGGGGCTTTTGCAGGACCTCGCTCCAAGCATCGCGGTTTCGCAGCGTCCCGTTGCGAGGGCTCTCACAGGGTGATGCATCCCAACCCAGCTTGAGGGCCAAGCGCAGCTTTCGGTGCATCTCTGCCAGCCTACTGCCTCGTGTGCCTGGGGTCAGGCAGGAAGATCCCTGTGGGAGCAGCCGAAGAGCGATGCTTCCAGGCGGCGCTGCAGCTGGGAAAGCAAAGGGGTGCCGGCGCGGGAGGAAAGGGCTTCCCTAAGGGGCAAGGGGGATGCTCGCTGTGGGGGGGTGGTGAGGGGAGCGGGGTTACCAGGACGGGGCTCCCCTGCACATCGGGGGTCGTTGGAAGCCGCTCACCCAACGAGCCCGCGGAGCTCGGGAAGGCATTTCCGCCTCGGCACGTCCAAAAATGACAAAAGCTAGGAAAGTGAGGTGCGCTGAGTTTCCCTGGCCGGCCTGCAGTTGCTAGCCTGCAGGACAACAAACTTGAGAAGCAGAAAGTTTGATTGTGATACCTCCTTCGAGTCGATTTTGGGACTCAGCGAGTGAAAAATGGAAAGGCGGTGCGGGTGCCAGGCAGCCCGGGCCCAGCTCCAGCCCCGTCCCTCCGCGGTGACTCACCCCCGCTGCTGCCCAGGGCTCCGGCTGACCCCGGCCGCCCGGCTCAGGGCGTACGCTGCAGCGTTCGCTGGGGCTACACACCGACACCGAGGCACCGCAGCGCTCTCGGGACCCCCAAGAAATATTTTACGTACAGGGACGCTCAAGCACTGCTGGAAATAATCTGTGCTAGCCCAGTTGCGCGGAGGTACAGAGCCCGGCACGGCATCAGGAGGCTGGTGCTCGTTAAGGCTCCAGTGAAAGCTATACGTTGTGAGGCAGCACACAGCTCACGACATCTCTGACTTGATTTTCCTGTTTTCTTTTACTTTATTTTCCTGTTTATGCATAGGATGTGTAAACACACACGGGTTGTCTTGGTTTCGGAGGCTTCCTTGGCTATTTCGCTCTCACTAAGCTCCGCGCGTATCAGTGGAAGTCCAGAGGGTTGCTCCTCTCTCTCCTAAATGGATCTAAAAATAGAAACAGAGAGAGGTCTGTGAAACACCACCACACAAATTAACCGGTATTTTTTTTTCTTTCTCTCTCCCTGTCTTCTGTATGAAGGATTGAGCTGGGGTAATGAGAAGCCAGAATCTGTGCCAGTAACAGGATGGGTATTAATAGGGTGCTGGCGAATTTAAAAGACGTAAATGTGAGCCGGGGACTTTGGTTTTCTGAATGATTTATTCAAAGGTGAAAGCAGCAGCAGCCCGAGCTTGTCTCTGCTGGGAAGAGGGAAAACTTCTGCACAGAAGCTTTGAAAGGCTTTGCAGTGCCTGCAAGTTTTGTTTAAAAAGCACACACTGGGATTTTTAACATCATCCATATTTCTTTCTTTCTCGCTCTCTAACTTTCTGCTCAACAATTAAGTGCTTGTGCTGCAGACTGAGCCGCAGAGCTGCCTTGGCCCGGAGCTGGGAGACGTCATGGATTCCTGAGTGTGAAGTTTGCAGGAAAGCCCTCAGTTTGGGAGATGGAGGCGATCCAGGGGTTTCCATGGCACTGGGATAAACAGGAGGAAACAGTGAGGGAATCCCGTTATTTTACAGCATTCAAAGACTATAAACACTCGGAGCAGGGAAGGAAGTGGCCTTTCCCTCTCTAGTAACCCTCATCTCAGAGCAGAGAACTGACTTCACTTCAGGAACAAGCTCAGCCCAGTTCGGATCCCTCTTTGCACCTCCAAACGCTTACGGAGGAGGCGAGCAAGAGGGGTTCCCTCTGTCCAGGAGGCACTGGTCGAACATGGTTTAAAGAAGATTTTTTTTCTTCTTTTTTCCCTTCTCTTTCTGCTATTTTTTTTATTATTATTTTTAATTTTTTCAATCCCTGATGCAGAGAGAAGCTGCCTGCAGGCTGGTTCATTACCACCACATCATGAGGTCTATGGATCAAGGTAGGGTCTTACCCCTGCGCTGCGGGTGTATGTATGGGGGGGGTGGGTTCTTGCCCCTCCGCGGCTTCTCCCTCTCCTCTAGGTCTCCCCAGGGCCGGTGCTTTGCCTCTCCCGCTCGCCGGCCGAGCCGGGCTCCGTGCGGAATGGGCTGCACGGGCTTCGGGGCTGGGGCGAAGGTAACCGCTAACCTCCAGCCCGAGGCCTCTCCTCTCCTGGGCCATCACCGGAGTCCCGCTGCCTCACCTCCCGGCCGCTTAACCCTTCTGCCGCCTGCCCGGGCCGGGGGCTCGGGGCGTCGCAAGCGGCTTCCCCGGCTCGGCTGAGCCCGCTGCAGCGCTGGGATGGGGCCAGGGGCTGCGCGGCCGCGCTGCGCTCGGGGATGCCCGCGGCTCCCGACCGGGGAATGGGGAGGCGGGGGAGCCGGACGGGGGGCTCCGGGAGGCCGCCACGCTCCCCTCCCGCCGCCGCCGCGGCCCGGTGCCGGTAAGAGTT